>WNWK01005352.1:0-122444 GCA_009830355.1 Cherax destructor
TTATACATCATTAGTAAGGCCTCACCTAGATTACGCAGCTCAGTTCTGGTCTCCATATTACAGAATGGACATAAATTCGTTAGAAAACATTCAGCGTAGAATGACTAAATTAATACATAGCATTAGAAATCTTCCTTACGAAGAAAGATTGAAGACCCTAAAATTACATTCACTTGTAAGACGTAGAATGAGGGGAGACATGATCGAGGTATACAAGTGGAAAATGGGTATTAACAAAGGGGATATAAATAAGGTCTTGAGGATATCTCTCCAAGAGAGAACCCGCAATAATGGATTCAAGTTAGATAAGTTTAGATTTAGAAAGGATATAGGAAAGTATTGGTTTGGAAATAGGGTAGTTGATGAGTGGAACAGTCTGCCTAGTAGGGTTATTGAAGCTAGGACCTTGGGTAGTTTCAAATTTAGGTTGGATAAATTCATGAGTGAGAGGGGTTGGATTTGAGTGGGACTCGCGCATGAGTGGGTAGAATTGTCAAAGCTTATTTCTTGGGTAGCATTGAAAATTGGGTTGAGCAAATATTCTGTTAGTGGGACGGATTGTGAAGGACCTGCCTAGTATGGGCCAACAGGCCTGCTGCAGTGTTCCTCCTTTCTTATGTTCTTATAATTGATTCTAATAATTTGCCTACTATAGATGTGAGGCTTATTGGACGGTAATTTGATGGATTTCAGTAAGGCCTTCGATAGAGTACCTCACAAGAGACTCTTAAGAAAGGTGGCAGCTCATGGTATAGGAGGTAAAGTTCTAGCATAGATAGAGGCATGGCTTACCAATAGAAAGCAGAGAGTTTCCATTAATGGGGTCAAATCTGAATGGGGATTAGTCACTAGTGGCGTTCCACAAGGATCAGTTTTAGGCCCATTGTTGTTCATAATTTACATAAATGACCTTGATGAAGGAATTGCAAGTGACATGAGTAAATTTGCTGATGATACAAAAATAGGCCGTATGATTCATTCTGAGGAGGATACCAGTGAACTCCAGGAGGATTTGGACAAATTAATGTCTTGGTCGGAAAAGTGGCAGATGAAGTTCAATGTGGACAAGTGTAAGGTACTAGTCCTTGGTAATGAAAATATCCCTCGAATTTATAAACTAGGTGAAGTAGAGCTTGATCATACAGAATGTGAAA
The DNA here is from genome assembly GCA_009830355.1 of Cherax destructor. Lineage (NCBI taxonomy): Eukaryota > Metazoa > Arthropoda > Malacostraca > Decapoda > Parastacidae > Cherax > Cherax destructor. Next base: position 1,155 of record WNWK01005352.1, read on the forward strand.
AGACTTGGGAGTCATGGTAAGCAGGAATTTAAAGCCAAGACAACAGTGCCTAAGTGTGCGCAATAAGGCTAACAGATTACTAGGATTTGTTAAGTAAAAGGACACAATTGCAACTAATGTGACATTTTATTGTGGCAACGTTTCGCTCTCCAGGAGCTTTCAAGCCGTTACAAGCGATAAATGGACATAGTTGGTATATATATACTGTCAAGGTGAGGTGAAAACACTAGTGGTGTTAGAAATAGTAGTGATATAAGTAGTATTAGTAGTAGTAGTAGTAGTAGAAGTAATACAATAAGGTAGTACAATCAATATGCACGTGAGTAAAGGTGATAAAACAAATACTTGGGTAGTATAACAATAGGTTAGACAAATATTTCTGCTGGAGGTTGAAATATAAAAGGCCAGTAGGAGTGTTCCACATCTACGATGTTCTAAACTAACAGGAGAGACTATGTGATGGTAGGGTTTACTGTTTTCAGGAGGATTCTTGCTAAGACTTCAGAGATGGTGAAGCTGCCTTTGTTTTGTTTAATTGTGTTAGAAACAGAGATAAGTGCTGATTCAAGGCATTTTCGACTACGGAAATTAGTTTCTTTGATTACTAGTCGGGCGTCTTTGAATTTCATGAGATGATTGTTGGAATTTCGGTGTTGTACGCAGGCGTTGTTCAGGTTATCGTTTCTGCATGCATTCATGTGTTCATTGATGCGTGTCTCGAGGTTTCTTGCTGTTTCTCCTACATAATTCTGTCGCAGCCTCCACAGGGTATAGTGTAGACCCCTGCGTTGACTGGTTCATGGTGCTTGGATCTAGTCTTGGTTAGATCCTTAATAGAAGTACTGGAAGCGATGGCGACTCTAGTGTTAGCTTGTGCAAATACTTTAGAAATGTTGGATGCAACCTGGCTGTTGGGAAGAATTATAACTTTGTTTGGAGTGGAATTGACGCGTGGAGAATTAATGATCTGAAGAGCTCTTTTCTTGCAATCTTTGATGAAAAAGGAAGGAAAATGTAAATCAGTGAAGGTTTGGTGAATGTATGTACATTCCTCGTCAAGAAACTCAGGACTACAAATTCGGTAAGCTCTTAGGAATACATGGAACACCTAGAGGCTGAACACTTCGCCAACATCGTCCCCTCAAGCGTCACTTGGTTACGTTACGTAGACGACGTCCTCGTAATAACTCCCAAACGTTTTGATGTACGGAATCTTCAGGCAAGGCTCAACGCAGTTGAACCGGCGATCCAGTTTACACTAGAAGAAGAGTCCAATAACAAGATACCCTTTCTAGACGTCCTCATCCACAAAGTAGATAACAACCTAAGATTTCAAGTTTACCGGAAACCTACAAATAAAAATGACCTCACACATTTCTATTCCAGTCAAGATACTAAGACCAAAAGAGGTATCATCATCGGATTCTTCCTAAGAGCTTACCGAATTTGTAGTCCTGAGTTTCTTGACGAGGAATGTACATACATTCACCAAACCTTCACTGATTTACATTTTCCTTCCTTTTTCATCAAAGATTGCAAGAAAAGAGCTCTTCAGATCAAATTCTCCACGCGTCAATTCCACTCCAAACAAAGTTATAATTCTTCCCAACAGCCAGGTTGCATCCAACATTTCTAAAGTATTTGCACAAGCTAACACTAGAGTCGCCATCGCTTCCAGTACTTCTATTAAGGATCTAACCAAGACTAGATCCAAGCACCATGAACCAGTCAACGCAGGGGTCTACACTATACCCTGTGGAGGCTGCGACAGAATTTATGTAGGAGAAACAGCAAGAAACCTCGAGACACGCATCAATGAACACATGAATGCATGCAGAAACGATAACCTGAACAACGCCTGCGTACAACACCGAAATTCCAACAATCATCTCATGAAATTCAAAGACGCCCGACTAGTAATCAAAGAAACTAATTTCCGTAGTCGAAAATGCCTTGAATCAGCACTTATCTCTGTTTCTAACACAATTAAACAAAACAAAGGCAGCTTCACCATCTCTGAAGTCTTAGCAAGAATCCTCCTGAAAACAGTAAACCCTACCATCACATAGTCTCTCCTGTTAGTTTAGCACATCGTAGATGTGGAACACTCCTACGGGCCCTTTTTATATTTCAACCTCCAGCAGAAATATTTGTCTAACCTATTGTTATACTACCCAAGTATTTGTTTTATCACCTTTACTCACGTGCATATTGATTGTACTACCTTATTGTATTACTTCTACTACTACTACTACTACTACTAATACTACTTATATCACTACTATTTCTAACACCACTAGTGTTTTCACCTCACCTTGACAGTATATATATACCAACTATGTCCATTTATCGCTTGTAACGGCTTGAGAAAGCTCCTGGAGAGCGAAACGTTGCCACAATAAAATGTCACATTAGTTGCAATTGTGTCCTTTTACTTAACATATTGTCGGTAATTCTACCAATATTATTACTAGGATTTATTTCAAGAAGTATAAGCAACAGAAGTCCAAAAGTTATTTTACAGCTCTATACATCACTAGTGAGACCTCATTTGGATTATGCAGCTCAGTTTTGGTCTCCTTACTACAGGATGGATATAGATTCATTGGAGAACATACAAAGAAGAATGACTAAAATGATTTACAGTATAAGAAATCTCCCGTATGAAGATAGACTTAGAGCGTTGAATCTCCACTCTCTGGAGAGACGTAGAATGAGGGGAGATATCATCGAGGTGTATAAGTGGATGATGGGCATAAACAAAGGAGATATTAATAAAATACTGAGGATATCGAACCAAGTAAGAACCAGAAATAACGGATTTAAATTGGATAAATTTAGATTTAGAAAGGACATAGGCAAGTACTGGTTTTCGAACAGAGTTGTAGATGCGTGGAACAATCTTCCGAGTACTGTGATAGAGGCTAGGACCTTGGGTGGCTTTAAAAAGAGATTGGACAAATATATGAGTGGGAGGGGCTGGGTTTGATTGGTGTCGTGAGTACGGGAATAAATTCTTAGGTAGTGGTGGTTTTGATATGGACCTGCCTTGTATGGGCCAGTAGGCCTTCTGCAGTGTTCCTCCTTTCTTATGTTCTTATGTTCTTATGTTATCTACTTTGTGGATGAGGACGTCTAGAAAGGGTAGCTTGTCATTGGACTCTTCTTCTAGTGTAAACTGGATCGCCGGTTCAACTGCGTTGAGCCTTGCCTGAAGATTCCGTAATATCTAAACAAAACAAAGGCAGCTTCACCATCTCTGAAGTCTTAGCAAGAATCCTCCTGAAAACAGTAAACCCTACCATCACATAGTCTCTCCTGCTAATTTAGCACATCGTAGATGTGGAACACTCCTACTGGCCTTCTATATTTCAACCTCCAGCAGAAATATTTGTCTAACCTATTGTTATACTACCCAAGTATTTGTTTTATCACCTTTTACTCATGTGCATATTGATTGTTCTACCTTATTGTATTACTTCTACTACTACTACTACTACTTATATCACTACTACTTCTAACACCACTAGTTTTTTCACCTCACCTTGACAGTATATATATACCAACTGTGTCCATATATCGCTTGTAACGGCTTGAGAAAGCTCCTGGAGAGCGAAACGTTGCCACAATAAAATGTCACATTAGTTGCAATTGTGTCCTTTTACTTAATACATTAGCTATCTTCCACATCTCTGGTACAATACCAGTTAGGATGGACGTATTAAACACATTCGTTAATGGCTGACTAAGTTCCATCTTGTAGATGAATGGTTCAGAGAACCGACAAGTTGTTAAATTAGACACATATGTTGCATATGTGTCTAATTTAACAAGTTCCATCTTGCATTCTTTAAGTACCCTGGAAAACAACTCGTCGGGTCCCGGGGACTTATTTTGCTTCAGTTTATCTATCTGTTTGATAACCATGTCCCTCGTGACAGTAATATTAGTTAACTTGAATTCTTCAGGAACTGAATAATTGTTAATTTCTGGAATCTCATTTACGTCTTCTTGTGTAAAGACTGACAAAAAATAATCATTAAATAGAGAACACATTTCCAGTTCGTTATCCGTCAGCTGTCCATTCCCAGTTTTCAGAGGTCCTACCTTTTCCCTCACCTTCGTCCTGTACACTTGAAAGAACCCTTTTGGATTAGTCTTTGATTCATTAGCAACCTTAATCTCATAGTCACGTTTAGCCTTTCTAATCCCTTTTTTTACTTCTCTTTTCAACTGAACATATTGGTCAATAAGGTTAACATCTCCTCGTTTGATGCCCCTATAAATTCCTCTTTTCTCCCCTAATAGATGTTTTAGCCTCCTGTTAATCCATTTAGTATCGTTATTATTTGACCTAAATTCTCTCTGGGGAATAAATATACTCTGTGCACGTTGTACATTATTAAGAAAAAAATCATAAACGCAGATCCCATCGTAATCGTTAGCTAGATTACCCCAGTCGAGATTAGACAGGTGTTCTCTAAGTCCAGTATAGTCGGCAGAACGAAAATCAGGAACTTTTACCGTATTATCCCTATTCTCGTACTCCCAGGTAATATTAAAAGTAATGGATTTGTGATCACTTGCGCCAAGCTCTTCAGTGATCTCCAGATTATTTACAAGGGTTTCTTTATTTGACAAGACTAGGTCGAGCAAATTATTACCTCTGGTAGGCTCCGTCACACACTGCTTCAGAAAACAGTCCTGAACTACTTCCATAAAGTCACTGGACTCCAGATTACCGGTCAAAGAAGTCCAGTCAATTTGACTAAAGTTAAAATCCCCTACTATCACTACGTTATTGTGTCTAGAAGCCCTAACAATTTCGTCCCAAAGAAGTCTCCCTCTATCGTGATCCAAGCCTGGAGGTCGGTATATTACACCTACAATCAGTTTTTCTTGACCTTCTAGAAACTCTACCCAAACAGATTCTGTTAATGATCCATCTATTTTTATGCCTGTTTTTATGCAGCAATTTATATTTTCTCGTACATATAATGCAACTCCACCCCCTTTCCCATTATATCTATCTACAATGGGCCTAAGACTGATCCCTGTGGAACACCACTTGTTACAGATCCCCACTCGGAATTAACCCCATTTAAGCACACTCTCTGCTTCCTATTGGTGAGCCATGACTCGATCCATGAAAGCACTTTTCCCCCAATTCCATGAGCTGCCACTTTCTTTAACAGTCTCTGGTGCGGTACTCTATCAAAAGCCTTACTAAAGTCTAAATAAACAATATCGAATTCTTTATCGTGATCAACAGCCTCAAAAGCTTTACCGAAGATGGGTATTAACAAAGGGGATATAAATAAAGTCTTGAGGATATCTCTCCAAGAGAGAACCCGCAGTAATGGATTTAAATTAGATAAGTTTAGATTTAGAAAGGATATAGGAAAGTATTGGTTTGGAAATAGGGTAGTTGATGAGTGGAACAGTCTGCCTAATAGGGCTATTGAAGCTAGAACCTTGGGTAGTTTCAAATTTGGGTTGGATAAATTCGTTCATAGCTCAGTGAAGACGTGTCTAGTGTACTCGATGGAAATAAATGGTATAAAATACCGACACAATGGAAAAATAAACACATAAGCAGTATAATGTGATCCTTTATTGACAACGTTTCGCCCACGCAGTGGGCTTTATCGAGTCACAGACAGATCTACCTGGAAAATGAGCAACATGGAGATATATATAGGGTACAGTCAGGTGGAGAATGCTGGGTCAGGTGGAGAAAGCTGCATGTGAGTCTTAAAAGTAGTGTGATAGTTGAAAACATAGTGTGACTTAAAGGACCTGCAGTGTACCATTCTTGAGTTCTAGGTGGGATAGCGTTGAAGAAGTTTCTTGGCAATAGGTTCAGCTATGTTGTAGAAGTTGTTGGATATACAGATGAGTGATGATTCTAGGATTCTTCGGTATTGCGTGTTGTCTTCTCTGGCGATGAGTCTTGCGTTTCTGTAGTTGATTAAATGGTTGTGTAAATTTCGGTGTTGAACACAGGCATTTCTTGAGTCGTCAGATCTGCCTGCGTACTGGTGTTCTGAAATGCGTGTTTGTAGGTCTCTGGATGTTTCGCCAACGTATAATTTGCTGCAGCCATTACAAGGGATTGTGTATACCCCTGCCGTGGATTGAAGCTTTTCCTGTCTGTTACTGGTAATGTCCTTAATGGTGGTGGATGTGGAGGTGGATACTCGGAATGAGGTCTTAAGACTCGATAAAGCCCACTGCGTGGGCGAAACGTTGTCAATAAAGGATCACATTATACTGCTTATGTGTTTATTTTTCCATTCCGTCTAGTGTACTCCTGTGGACTGAGCCAGGATGCCCCCTATTAAGCAACTTTACCAGCAGCTTAAGGAGGAATTGAGGGTAGCGAATCTAGAGATACGGCGATTGACGGAGGAAAACAAGAGGATTCGTAGTAGTCCTCCTGTTGTGAGTCCTCAGGTCAAGACGGGAACATGGGCAGTGACCGGACAGCATGGGACAAAGTTGAAGATCAAGAAGACGAATGGAGAGGTAGTAACGACGAAGAAGAAAGAGACTGCTGTGGAAACTTCGAACTCCTTTTCTGTGCTACCAGACGAATGTGAGTCGACTACTGGGAACGTCACGACGAAAGGGACCAAGGAAGACGAATGTGAGGACATCCCAGCGAAGACCATCTCTACAAAGACCGTCGAGAACGTCATGCACACCGCCAGTCGAGGTAAGAACATTGTTTTAGTTGGGGATAGTCAGATTAAGTTTATGGATAGGGAATTTTGTCTTAAGGATAGGAATAGGAGGCAGAGGATGTGTTATCCTGGAGCTGGGATGAAGGATATTGTTAGCCGTCTGGACGATATCATGAGAGGTAATGTGAGCAATCCTATTATCTGTCTCAGTGCTGGAGGCAACGATGTTGGCAGACGTAGGAGTGAGGAGCTGATTAGCAGCTACAGGTCAGCAATAGACAGAATTAGGAAGAAGGGTGGGAACCCTGTCATATGTGGTATTTTGCCAAGGAGAGGAGTTGGAAATGAATGGTTGTCCAGGGCAATTGGTGTCAATTGCTGGCTGGACAAATACTGTAAGGAAAATGCAGTAACATTCATTGACAACTGGGACCTCTTCTATGGCAGAAATGACATGTATGCCAGGGATGGGGTTCATTTATCTAGGTCTGGGGTGGAAAAATAAACACATAAGCAGTATAATGTGATCCTTTATTGACAACGTTTCGCCCACGCAGTGGGCTTTATCGAGTCACAGACAGATCTACCTGGTAGATCTGTCTGTGACTCGATAAAGCCCACTGTGTTTATTTTTCCATAAATAAGGTCTTGAGGGTATCTCTCCAAGAGAGAACCCGCAATAATGGATTCAAGTTGGATAAGTTTAGATTTCGAAAGGATATAGGAAAGTATTGGTTTGGAAATAGGGTAGTTGATGAGTGGAACAGTCTGCCTAGTAGGGTTATTGTAGCTAGGACCTTGGGTAGTTTTAAATTTAGGTTAGACAAATTCATGAGTGAGAGAGGTTGGATTTGAATGGGAATTGCACATGAGTAAATAAAATGATCAAAGCTTATTTCTTGGGTAGCATTGAAAATTAGGTTGAACAAATGTTCTGTTAGTGGGATGGAATGTGAAGGACTTGCCTAGTATAGGCCAACAGGCCTGCTGCAGTGTTCCTCATTTCTTATAAGAACATAAGAATGGAGGAACACTGCAGAAGGCCTACTGGCCCATACAAGGCAGGTCCTTATCAAAACCACCACTACCTAAAAATTTATTCCCGTACTCACGACACAAATCAAACCCAGCCCCTCCCACTCATATATTTGTCCAATCTCTTTTTAAAGCCACCCAAGGTCCTAGCCTCTATCACAGTACTCGGAAGATTGTTCCACGCATCTACAACTCTGTTCGAAAACCAGTACTTGCCTATGTCCTTTCTAAATCTAAATTTATCCAATTTAAATCCGTTATTTCTCGTTCTTACTTGGTTCGATATCCTCAGTATTTTATTAATATCTCCTTTGTTTATGCCCATCATCCACTTGTACACCTCGATGATATCTCCCCTCATTCTACGTCTCTCCAGAGAGTGGAGATTCAACGCTCTAAGTCTATGGAAATAAATGGTATAAAATACCGACACAATGGAAAAATAAACACATAAGCAGTATAATGTGATCCTTTATTGACAACGTTTCGCCCACGCAGTGGGCTTTATCGAGTCACAGACAGATCTGTGACTCGATAAAGCCCACTGCGTGGGCGAAACGTTGTCAATAAAGGATCACATTATACTGCTTATGTGCTCTAAGTCTATCTTCATACGGGAGATTTCTTATACTGTAAATCATTTTAGTCATTCTTCTTTGTATGTTCTCCAATGAATCTATATCCATCCTGTAGTAAGGAGACCAAAACTGAGCTGCATAATCCAAATGAGGTCTCACTAGTGATGTATAGAGCTGTAAAATAACTTTTGGACTTCTGTTGCTTATACTTCTTGAAATAAATCCTAGTAATCTGTTAGCCTTATTGCGCACACTTAGGCACTGTTGTCTTGGCTTTAGATTTCTGCTTACCATGACTCCCAAGTCTTTTTCACATTCTGTATGATCAAGCTCAACTTCACCTAGTTTATAAATTCGAGGGATATTTTCATTACCAACGACAAGCACCTTACACTTGTCCACATTGAACTTCATCTGCCACTTTTCAGACCAAGACATTAATTTATCCAAATCCTCCTGGAGTTCACTGTTATCCTCCTCAGAATGAATTATACGGCCTATTTTTGTATCATCAGCAAATTTACTCATGTCACTTGCAATTCCTTCATCAAGGTCATTAATGTAAATTATGAACAACAATGGGCCCAAAACTGATCCTTGTGGAACGCCACTAGTGACAAATCCCCATTCAGATTTGACCCCATTAATGGAAACTCTCTGCTTTCTATTGGTAAGCCATGCCTCTATCCATGCTAGAACTTTACCTCCTATACCATGAGCTGCCACCTTTCTTAAGAGTCTCTTGTGAGGTACTCTATCGAAGGCCTTACTGAAATCCAAGTAAACTATATCATATTCTTTATCACTGTCTACTGCCTCAAATGTTTTATTGAAAAACGTCAGTAAATTTGTCAGGCAGGAACGACCTCTCGTAAACCCATGCTGAGATTCATTAATCAAATTATGTTCTTCAAGGTGACTTCTGATAATATCAGCTATAATTGATTCTAATAATTTGCCTACTATAGACGTGAGGCTTATTGGACGGTAATTTGATGGACTGGACTTATCCCCTGATTTGAATATAGGAACTACATTAGCTATCTTCCACATCTCTGGCACAACACCAGTTAGGATGGACGTATTAAACACATTCGTTAATGGCTGACTAAGTTCCATTTTGCATTCTTTAAGTACCCTGGAAAACATTTAAGTACCCTGGGTACCCTGGGTCTTATGAGTGAGAGGGGTTGGATTTGAGTGGGACTTGCACATGAGTAAATAGAATTATCGAAGCTTATTTCTTGGGTAGCATTGAAAATTGGGTTGAGCAAATATTCTGTTAGTGGAATGGATTGTGAAGGACCTGAGGTGTTGAAGCTAACTTCTTGGGTAGCTTCTGGGAGTGAGATGTGTGGGTGTGGGTGGTTTAATTTGGTAAAGGTTTAGAAAGACATACTTATTAGAAAACATTTCGGTCCTAGTGTTTGCTTACGTGTGTTTCTAAACCAATTTGTCTGTATATATTACCATGGTATATGCCAGATAGGGAAAGGACGTGCCTGGTGCAGTGTTCATCCACTTGATGAAGACGAGCGTCAGGGTCAGGTGACCACCAGACTCATAAATTGACTCCAACTCTGCCTGTCTCTCAGTGTTGAAGAAACAGCAGAAGGCCTCCTGACGCTAACCACCAGTAGTCCTCCGGAATCACGACAAGCAACGTCATCATAAAGAAGCTCAACAATAACGAAAACTTGTACACCATTTTCAGCTGTCATAAACGATAATGGATACGAAACTAATTAAATTCGTTGTTTTCGTCTTTCTGTTGGCACCACACCCAGGCTTGAGTTTTCCTGTACCAGAGACACAATGGATACCAAACCCCGTCAAGAATATCTTCAGTAACGTCTATACGAAATTGAGAAACTTCTTTTCCATAGACTTTGCCAGCTGGAGATCATCAACACCAACGGACGATACCAATGTAAGTCACGGTACTAATACCACAAGTCTGCTGGTACGAGTGGCGTTAGTGAATGGTCTCTCACTGATGATGGCTGTGCTCTCCTTACTCATCAAGACTGCGCTGGTGGGGGCTGGATTGCCCGATCTTGTGTCCACAGGATCGTTGATTGGATACCATTGGCTTTTATATGACTTTCTGATAGGTATTCTCTATTGGCTGAAGGACATGGGGAAAATACCACACTTGGCTGCCATTCATCACCTACACGCCGTCCTTTAATGAGGAATCTTCCTGATGTAGTCAAATATCACAATGGCTGTTATACATATGTGTAGTTGGTTATGTATAGTATATTATTCTCAATAAAATATATAATTCTAAATTTTGTCTGTTATTATTATTATTATTATTATTCCTTGTCCGTTCGTTGTTTGTTAGTGAGAGTTAAAAATGCGTAAGAAAATGATTGGATCCTAAATCCTTTCTTTTCACATGACAAATTTCTCGGGCCTGACTTAACTCAGTCTTGTGTACTCTCTGTGGACGGAACCATCTTTGCTCAGTGAAGACATAAATTCTGTCGCAGCCTCCACAGGGTATAGTGTAGACCCCTGCGTTGACTGATTCAAGGTGCTTGAATTTTGTCCTGGTTAGATCCTTTATCCAAGCACCTTGAACCAGTCAACGCAGGGGTCTACACTATACCCTGTGGAGGCTGCGACAGAATTTATGTAGGAGAAACAGCAAGAAACCTCGAAACACGCCTCAATGAACACATTAATGCATGTAGGAACGATAACCTGAACAACGCCTGCGTACAACACCGAAATTCCAACAATCATCTCATGAAATTCAAAGACGCCCGACTAGTAATCAAATAAACTAATTTCCGTAGACGCAAGTGCCTTGAATCAGCACTTATCGCTGTTACTAACACAATTAAACAAAACAATGGCAGCTTCACCATCTCTGAAGTCTTAGCAAGAATCCTCCTGAAAACAGTAAACCCTACCATCACATAGTCTCTTCAGCTAATTCAACACAAGCACATCGTAGATGTGGAACACTCCTACAGGCCTTCTCTATTCCAACCTCCAGCAGAAATATTTGTCTAACCTATTTTTATACTACCCATGTAATTGTTTTATCACCTTTTACTCATGTGCAAATTGATTGTTCTACCTTATTGTATTACTACTACTACAACTTATATCACTACTACTTTTACCACCACTAGTATATATATATACCCTCTGTGTCCATGTATCGCTTGTAACGGCTTGAAAAAGCTCCTGGAGAGCGAAACGTTGCCAAAATAAAATGTCACATTAGTTGCATTTGTGTCCTTTTACTTAACATATTGTCGGTAATTCTACCAATATTATTACATTTAAATTGTTGCATAAAAACGGGTATAAAGTCTGAAATAACACATACAGAGTCTGTCTGGATAGAATTTTCAGAGGGGTGGGAAAAATTGATTTTAGGCGTGATTTACCGTCCTCCAAACTTAGATAGGGAACAAGGGAGACTACTTTGGGAGGAAATTGTTAAGGCCACAAGGCACGATAACGTAGAAATTCTAGGGGACTTTAACTTTAGTCAGATTGATTGGAATTTCTTGAAAGGGAATTTAGAATCTAACGACTTTTTAGAAGTAGTTCAAGATTGCTTTTTGAAGCAGTTTGTGACAGAACCTACAAGAGGAAATAACCTACTTGACTTGGTTCTCGACAGCAAGGAAACCCTTGTTAATAATTTAGAAATTACAGAGGAACTCGGCTCAAGCGACCACAAGTCAATTACCTTTAGCATTGAATGGATGTATGATAGTAGGAATAATTCAGTAACGGTCCCAGATTTTCGCTTAGCAGATTATAATGGACTTAGAGAACACTTATCAACTGTGGTCTGGGGTGACGAAGAGAGGTATCAATATGAGTTTTCTTGACACTATACAGGCTGCCCAAAGAACATTTATCCCGTATAAAGAAATTAGATCAAGTAGAAATGACCCAAAATGGATGAATAATAGACTCAAGTATCTTTTAGGGTAGAAGAAAGAAATTTATAGGGTCATCTTATAAATCAGTATACTGACATTAAGAGGGACGTTAATAAGGGGATAAGAAAAGCTAAACGGGACTATGAAATTAAAGTTGCTAGGGTATCAAAAACTAACCCAAAAAGTTTTTTCCAGGTTTATAGAACAAAAGTTAGGGATAAGATAGGTCCCCTTAAAAATAACTTTGGGCATCTTACTGACAAGGAGAATGATATGTGCTCTATTTTTAATAATTATTTTTCTCGGTTTTCACACAGGAAGACACTATTAATATCCCAGTAATTAATTTTTACAGAGGCCCAGAAGAAGATAAATTATGTAATATCACAGTCACTAGCAAAATGGTTATGAAACAACTAGACCGACTGAAACAAAATAAATCGCCGGTCTTGATGAGCTTTTGCAAGGGTTCTTAAGGAATGCAAAATGGAACTCTGTGAACCAATATCTAACATTTTTAATTTATCTCTTCAAACAGGTGTAGTGTGTGATATGTGGAAGATGGCTAATGTAATTCCTATTTTTAAAGCAGGGGACAAGTCACTACCGTCAAATTACCGCCCAATAAGCCTGACCACAATTGTAGGCAAATTACTAGAGACAATTATAGCTGATATTATTAGAAGTCATCTAGATAACCATAATTTGATTAATTATACTCAGCATGGATTCACGAGGGGCTTTCCTGTAATTTGTTGAGTGGAAGAGTTCGCTCCATTTGTGTACACGTATTGGCTTCTGTTGCTAGGTATGACTTAAGGTAGTTGAGTGGGTGCCCCTTATACCATAGTGTGCTAATTTTGTGAGCAGTAAATCATGGTCAACTGTATCAAAAGCTTTGCGTAGATCAATGAAGATTCCCAGTGGGACTTCTTCTCAAGTGCGGTGTATATTAACTCTAGCATGTGTATAATAGCATCGTTTGTGCTCTTGTTGGTCCTGAAACCAAATTGAATTAATTAATTTTTCGAAGATTTTAGAAAGCAGTGGTAAATTAGAAATTGATCTATAATTATTCAAGTCTGTTTGATCACCTCCTTTTTGGATCGGGGTGACCCTAGCTATTTTGAGAATTGATGGGAAGGTAGAGGCTTCAATGGATTTATTGAATAGTGTTGCTATAATTGGTGACAGTACCTGTGAAGCTTTTTGTACATAAAGGTGGTAAGCTTTTATATCTCCTGCCTTGTTTTTAAGTGTGTTGATCATGAGCGAGACTTCAATTGGGTTGGTAGGAGCTAGGAATAGTGTATTAGGGTAGGTGTTGGTGAGGTAGTCTGTTGGACGGGTGTTCGAGTTGGGATTTTACTCGCTAGATTCTTTCCTATGGTGGAGAAGAAAACATTAAGTCTGTTTGCTGTCTCAGTTGGTGAGAGTAAGGGTTCATCTGTTTTTGATAATTTGATGGTATTGTTCTTGGATATCCTTTTATTTCCTAGAATTGCAGATAGGGTTTTCCAGGTCTTTTTCATATCACCTTTTATGTCATAATAAAATTTTTTGACCTTCTTATCAGGCTGATAAGGATTGATGAGTAGCGTTTGGATTGTTCTCTGGTTATTAGACCCCTTCTGTATTGTTTTTCATATTGGTGCCTTTTGTTAATGGATTTAAGGATGCTGGGTGTTAGCCAGGGATTGTTAAGTCTCTTAGCTGTGATCTGTTTAGTTTTTTAGGGCAATGTTTGTTATAGAGGTGGTGGTTTTTTTTAAGGAAATTCTTGATGCATTCATTAGTATCTGAATATGTTTCTAACTCATTATGCCAGTGAATGTTAATCATAGCTGTTATAAATTTATTAACAGCTGACTCGTTATGTAGTCTGAAGGTAACTTTTGTAATATCTTGTGGCAATTTACCTAGGTTGGTTATGAGAAAGGTAGGGTAGTGGTCTGTGGTGTTGTCTGTGATTATGCCTGATTTTAGAGGGGATATAGTGTTAATCCAGATGTGGTCTAGTAATGAGGTACTAGTCTCGGAGATTCTTGTAGGTTTTGATATTGTTGGTAGCAACAAGCAGTTGCTCATAGTGTTTGTGAATTCTGCTACTTGTGGGTCCTGGTCATGTAGGAGATTTATGTTGAAATCTCCTGTGAGCAGCAAATGGTCTTTGTTCATGTGCGCATCAGTTATCAGGTTTCCTAGTTTTTCACTAAAGTGGTGAATGTTTGACTGTGGTAATCTGTAGATGTTTATCACTGTGAGGGGTTTTTGCAGGTCTTTTGATTTAAATTTAGCTATAATATATTCTCCATGCTCATCCCTTGTGCAAGAGTTATTGATACATTCAAGTTGATCTGAGTAATATATAGCTATTCCACCCCCTCGCTGATCTGTCCTACAGTTGTGAATGGCTGTGTAACCTGGGATGGCATAGACATCTGTAGTATCAGGCTTTAGCCAGGTCTCAGTGAGTGTGATGATTGACATATTGGTCTGTAGGGATTGGAGTAGTGCACTTTCCATTTTGACTGGGATAGCCCTGGGTGGCTTAGTTTTACAGGTGATTTGTGTAACTTTTACCTTTTGCCCTTAGACAAGGCATTAGGCCCCAGGTAATCCCAGATTCTGCATAACTGTAATATTACATAATTTATCTTCTTCAGGCCCACTATAAAAATTAATTATTGGGATATTATTAGTGTCTTCCTGAGTGAAAACCGAGATAAAATAATTATTAAAAATAGAACACATTTAAGAACATAAGAACATAAGAATAGAGGAACACTGCAGAAGGCCTACTGGCCCATACAAGGCAGGTCCTTATCAAAACCACCACTACCTAAGAATTTACTCCTATACTCACGACACTAATCAAACCCAGCCCCTCCCACTCATATTTGTCCAATCTCTTTTAAAGCCACCCAAGGTCCTAGCCTCTATCACCCTACTCGGAAGATTGTTCCACGCATCTACAACTCTGTTCGAAAACCAGTACTTGCCTATGTCCTTTCTAAATCTTGTCAGTAAGACAAGGATGGTTCCAATGTGGTCGCGCCTCCTCCTGCTTCGACTCACCTGTCTACAGTATATAGCCACTTCTCCGGCAATATCCTGTACTTTCTACAACAGTGATGGGTTGAACACCTCGCTTCCCGGATGAGGGACTGATTACCTCAAACTCCTCCTCCTTACCCCTCTGCTTTGTATTGACTGAAGAAGCCAATGTGTGGCTTCCTTAATAAAGATTCCCATATGTTGCATAAGTGTCTCAATCTTCATACTCGGTTTTATTCTAATTAAGCCTGGTGCGCAGGCGAAACGTTTCGAAAAATCTATAAATGTTTCACGTTGCCTTACTATGTAAAATATGGTAACTGAAACAATATTTACCTCATATTTGGGTAGTCTGGCGGCGGACTGATTCTGTCTTGCCTTGGCTTGCTGGAGCATTGAAGAGATGGCTCTGGGATGACCCTGTTGCACTGCTTTCTTGGCTTATTATGTTAAAAAAACAAGAGCTAAACCCGTTTGACTAATGTTGGTTCTGACGCTAAGTTTCAAGCCAGCCGACTGTGCGATGGTTTCTTAGGTTTCAAGCCTCTCTATTGCACAATGGACAATAAGGCTGCATGTCACCTCTTCATCACTGGTCAAGAATACTTTAATCCCTAAAATAGGATTTAAAGTAAACTCTCAGCATATATATACACTGAGAGACATACACCTCTCGGTGTATATATTCTGTAAACATGTTTATTTCAATTAAGGCATCATTATTTTACTGAGGACCGAAAAAAATCGTAACTATGCCTCTTTGTAAACTATCATAATACCATTAGTAGTTTCTCAAACCAACTTAAATGTTGAAATGCAAAAGAAAGTTTTATTTTTCTCTTAATTTGTGGAATTATACTTTCTTTTATGCAAATCATATTTACATAAAATTTAATAGATTTTTTTTTAACGGATGGTCGTTGTAGTGTTAGTGAGAGGGCAGCACTGATCAACAACCCGTCATGCCATACTGCAGGGTTTCTTTTAAATCCTGTTAGGATTAACACTCATTTAACAACCAGTTTGTTAATATTTAACACACGTGCCGTAGACATATTGTTCTAAAAGTTACAATGTATTGCACACAGTTTAATGATGAATCAGGTGTCAGTTAACTACAGTTTTTCTAACACTGTTAAGATCAACAATATTTTAGGTCTTCTCATTGTTAATACATGTTTTCCCTATACTTAAAAGATCAACACTCGCTTAACAACATTTTTTTCTGTCTTCAGCACACAAAAATATATTACAGGGTTTTTTGTTGTGTCTACGGTGATGAGGAGGAGTGGTCAACGGGCGCCGGGTCACCATTAACACTAATTTCTTCAAAAAATTCACCATTAATGCTCATTTAACAATCAGTTCGTCTGTATTTAACAAGCTAAATTGTTTTTATGACCAGCAATTTTCTACTTATGTCACTTTATAATCATACCAGTTTTTTCTAGCAATATTACCTTTAATACTAAGTTAACATTAAAGTTTTCTCTATATTAAAGATTTTTTCTTATATTCTGTAATAAAAAATAATGTTTAAACATTTTAGGGTCATGCTAATATTACTTTGTAATAATGTTAATAATAACAATTATTCAACTAGTGTGAATCCAGACGAGGCTTGGAAACCTAGTACACCTGGAGTATACTTGGAGAGGGTTTCGGGGTCAACGCCCCTGCGGCTCGTCTGAGACTAGGCCTTGTGGTAGATCAGGGTCTGATCAACCAGGCTGTTACTGCTGGCCGCATGCAAACTGACGTACGAACCACAGCCCGGCTGGTCAGGTACTGACTTACGGTGCCTGTCCAGTGCCCTCTTGAAGACAGCCAGGGGTCTGTTGGTAATCCCCAATATGTATGCTGGGAGGCAGTTGAACAGTCTTGGGCCCAGACGCTTATTGTGTTTTCTCTCAGTGTACTCGTGGCACCCATGCTTTTCATTGGTGGAATATTGCATCTCCTGCTGAATCTTTTATTTTCATAGGGAGTGACTGCTGTGTGCAAGTTTGGTACTAATCCCTCTAGAATTTTCCAAGTGTATATTATCATGTATCTCTCTGCCTGCATTCCAGGAAAAAAAAATCAAGGGACTTCTACCGTTCCCAGTAATTTAGGTGTCTCATCGTACTTACGTGTGCCGTGAAAGTTCTTTGTACACTCTCCAGGTCAGCAATTTCGCCAGCCTTGAAGGGGCAGTCAGTGTACAGCAGTATTCCAGACTAGAGAGAACAAGCGATTTGAAAAGAATTATCACGGGCTTTGCGTCCTTAGTTTTGAAGGTTCTCTTTATTCATGCCATCATTTTCCTAGCAGATGAGGTAGATACATTGTTGTGGTCTTTGAAGGCGAGATCCAACCATATATATCAGTATTATTATTATTATTATTATTATTATTATTATTATTATTATTATTATTATTATTATTATTACTTTTATTATTATTATTATTATTATTATTATTATTATTATTATTATTATTATTATTATTATTATTATCATTATTATCATTATTATCATTTTTAATATTATTATCATTTTTATTATTATTATTTTTATTATTATTATTATTATTATTATTATTATTATTATTATTATTATTATTATTATTATTATTATTATTATTATAATTATTATTATTATATTTTTATTATTATTATCATTTTTATTATTATAATATTATTATTATTATTATTATTATTATTATTATTATTATTATTATTATTATTATTATTATTATTATTATTATTATTATCCAAGCGGATATAACTAAGTGTTCCCGTGATCACCAGATAACTATATAACTTCAATGAAGACAAATTTCAGTTACTGCGCTATGGAAAAATTGAGGAAATGAAAGCTAAAACGAAGCATGAAATTAATTCTAACCGCTCAGCACTGCTAGAAACTAGCGCTCAGCACTGCTAGAAACTAGCGCTCAGCACTGCTAGAAACTAGCGCTCAGCACTGCTAGAAACTAGCGCTCAGCACTGCTAGAAACTAGCGCTCAGCACTGCTAGAAACTAGCGCTCAGCACTGCTAGAAACTAGCGCTCAGCACTGCTAGAAACTAGCGCTCAGCACTGCTAGAAACCTAGCGCTCAGCACTGCTAGAAACTAGCGCTCAGCACTGCTAGAAACTAGCGCTCAGCACTGCTAGAAACTAGCGCTCAGCACTGCTAGAAACTAGCGCTCAGCACTGCTAGAAACTAGCGCTCAGCACTGCTAGAAACTAGCGCTCAGCACTGCTAGAAACTAGCGCTCAGCACTGCTAGAAACTAGCGCTCAGCACTGCTAGAAACTAGCTCTCAGCACTGCTAGAAACTAGCGCTCAGCACTGCTAGAAACTAGCGCTCAGCACTGCTAGAAACTAGCCTCAGCACTGCTAGAAACTACGCTCAGCACTGCTAGAACCAGCGCTCAGCACTGCTAGAAACTAGCGCTCAGCACTGCTAGAAACTAGCGCTCAGCACTGCTAGAAACTAGCGCTCAGCACTGCTAGAAACTAGCGCTCAGCACTGCTAGAAACTAGCGCTCAGCACTGCTAGAAACTAGCTCAGCACTGCTAGAAACTAGCGCTCAGCACTGCTAGAAACAGCGCTCAGCACTGCTAGAAACTAGCGCTCAGCACTGCTAGAAACTAGCTCAGCACTGCTAGAAACTAGGCTCAGCACTGCAGAAACTAGCGCTCAGCACTGCAGAAACTAGCGCCAGCACTGCTAGAAACTAGCGCTCAGCACTGCTAGAAACTAGCGCTAAGGACTTAAACATGACAAAATTATATCTCATTTTGGATTATCTGATGGTATCAACACCACAAACACAAGAAAAATTATAGGATGCCAAGCCAATGATTGTTCTTCTTAAGTCAATTGTCTCTCTAAACTGGAATAATGCTGTAAATTAAGCCCCTTTAATTTAAGGTAGGTGAAATAGCAAGTTTAGAGAATTTAAAAGCACATAAATTACTGAAACATTTTGAAGTTCCTTGACCTGTATTCATTGGAAAGAAGCGAGAACGATACATCATAATTGACGCCTGGAAAATCCTAAAGGAATAGGGCCCAAATCTGCAACCAGAAATCACTCCCTCGGAAACAGAGCTTTTACAGACGGTGCAAAACACCACTGGAGAAAAGCATGGGTACAATAAATACACTTTGACGACACATTAAAATGTAGGAGTCCAAGACTATTCAACAGCTTCATATCTTACATAAGGGGGTTACCAACAGGACCCTAACTGTCTTCAAGAGGAATTTGACTAGCTCCTAAAATCATTTCCTGAAAAGCCGGCTGTGGTTCATATGCTGGATTGCATGCGGCCAGCAGTAACACCCTGGTTGATCAGTCTTTGATCCACCAGGAGGCTTGGTCTGGGACAGGGCGCAGGAGCCCACATAAACCTAAATACTAATACAGCTGCCCCAGTGGTAGCCACCTGGAAGTAAGTAATGACCCAGTTAACCCAGGGAAATCAGCCTGACGACACTGGAGGACAGGAGGGTTAGGGGAGACATGATAACGACATACAAAATACTGCGAGGAATAGATAGGGTGGACAGAGACAGGATGTTCCAGAGAGGGGACACAGAAACAAGGGGTCATAATTTGGGAAAGTTGTAGACTCAGACGAGTCAAAGGGATGTTAGCAAGTATTTCTTCAGTCATAGAGTTGTCAGGAAGTGGAATAGTCTAGCAAGTGATGTAGTGGAGGCAGGAACCATACATAGCTTTAAGACGAGGTATGATAAAGCTCATGGAGCAGGGAGAGAGGGGGACATAGTAGCGGTCAGTGAAGAGGCGGGGCCAGGAGCTGAGTCTCGACCCCTGCAACCACAATTAGGTGAGTACACAACACACACACACACACACACACACACACACACACACACAGGGATATCAGGAAGGCACTACAATGGATCGGGGAATACCTGTCAGGAAGACAACAGCGAGTACGTGGCGAGGTGTCTGGTGGGCCCTGTAACGAGGGGGTGCCACAGGGGTCAGTCCTAAGACCGGTGCTGTTTATGGCATTTGAACGACATGACGGAAGGAATAGACTCCGAAGTGTCCCTGTTTGCAGATGATATGAAGTTGATGAGAAGAATTCAATTGGACGAGGACCAGGCAGAACTATAAAGGGATCTACAGGCTGCAGGCCTGGTCCAGCAACTGGCTCCTGGGTTCAACCCCACTAAGTGCAAAGTCATGAAGTTTGGGGGAAGGGAAAGAAGCCACAGACGGAGTACAGTCTAGGAGGCCAAAGACTACAACCCTCACTAAAAGGAAAAGGATCTTGGGGTAAAGTATAACACCGGCACATATACTGAGGCTCACATCAACTAAATAACTGCTGCAGCATCGGGCGCCTAGCAAACCTATGAACAGGATTCCGACATCTTAATAAGGAATCATTGGACCCTGTACACTGTGTACGTTAGGCCCATATTGAGTATGCAGCACCAGTTTGGAACCCACACCTAGCCAAGCACGTGAGGAAACTAGAGAAAGTGCAAAGGTGCAAATATCAGAATGAATAAGCATCAGAAAGGCAAATCTGACCTAAGCTGTCATACAGCCACATCATGAAAACAATAGTCAAGGCTGAACAAGAAGGGAGCTCACAAGGAATGACAAGGAAGTATGTGAAGAGCTCAGCACGAAATTTAGGGAGGTATTTTCAATGGAGACAGAAAGGCTTCCAGCAAACCGAAGCATTAGGGTACACCAGAAAGTGCTAAACACACTGCACATAACCAAGGAGTTAAAAAAACTGCTATGTGAACTAGAAACCTCGAAGGAGGTGGGCCCAGATAATATCTCTCTATGGGTCCTGAGAGGGAGCAGAGGTACTGTGTGCCGCTAAAACAATCTTCAACAAATCTATCGAAACAGGGTCACTACCTAAGGTATGGAAGACTGTAAATGTAGTACTAAATTTTGGGGGGGAAAGGAGAGAGAGAGAGAGAGAGAGAGAAGGCAGCACAACAAACTAGTGTACTTGCATATGTAGTACGTAAAGTCACTGATCATCAGGAGAAGAGTGCTAAGCACCTAGAAAGAAAAGAGCTCATACATGACAACCAGCACGGCTTCATGGATGGGAAATCCTCTGTCAAACCTATAGAGTTCTACGACAAAGCAACAGAAGTAAGACAGGAAAGGGGTGGGTAGACTGCATTTTCGTGGGCTGTAAGAAGGCTTTCAGCACAGTACCGCACAAGAGACTGGTACAAAAGCTAGAGGAGCAAGTAGGAACATCAGGAAAAGCATTGCAATGGCTCATAAAATACTTGACAAGAAGTAAATAACAGTGATGGTATGTGACGAGGTATTAGAGTGGGCACATGTTTCGAGCAGGGTTCTACAAGTTTCAGTCCTGGGCCTGTGCTGTTTCTTGCATATGTGAATGACATGAGACTAACACTACAAAATGATCTGGACAAGCTGCAAACCGGGAGTTTAACCCCAAGTGCAAAGTCATGAAGCTTGGGGAAGGACAAAAGAAGACTGCAGATAGACTACATGCTCGGGGGTCAAAGATGCAAACCACACAAAAGAAAAAAGGATTTTGGGGGGGAGCATCATTCAGGCCAACCCGTGAGTGCACATCAACCAAATATAACTGCAGCAGTATATGGATGCCTGGCAAATCTAAAAATAGCCTTTGACATCTAAGTAGGGCATTCACGACACTGTACACCATTTCGTCAGGCCCATATTGGAGTATACACTACCAAATTAGAAAAAAACAAAAATGTCACGAAATTGGAGAAAATGGAAAAGTTTGCAAAAAGACTAGTCCCGGAGCTAAGGTTATGTCCTATGAAGAGAGTTTAAGGGAACTCGATCTGATGACACTGAAAAAAACAGGAGGGAGGGGGAGGTGACATGATAATGACGTATAAAATACTGAGAGAATTAAAACAGGAACGACAGGCAAGAATTTTTCAGAAAATGGGACACAGGAACAAGGGACACAATTGGAAGTTGAAAACTCGAATGTTACGAAGCATTTCATCAGCCTCAGGTTTGGGAAGTGGAACTTCTAAAGAGTAAAGAAAGTGGATGAAAGGACCCATACATTCCTATAACAAGCTCTTCGAGCAGGAAAAAAAGTGGCTCTAGTAGCGACCAGCAAAGCGGGGAGCTGTGACTCGCCCCTGCTGCCATAATGGAAATACCAGAAGTGAGCCAATAAAATTTACAGAGGTGTAGAGAGGCCAAAGCCAAGTGTGCTAGAACATGGAAAAATATAGAAGGCGAAGGATTAAAGTAGGTTGAGCCCAAGAGACAGAAAACGAATATGCAGTTGGGAGAGGCCCGACAATTCAGGGGATGCATCAGCAAATCTGACCCAAAGTTGTTATATAGCCACGTCGGGAGGAAAACAGCCCAGGGACCAGGAATCAGGCTGAAAGGAAGGCAGAAGCTCAAAAGAATGACCGAGAACTATGTGAAGACTCAGCATAAGGTTTGGAGGTATTCTCAGGGAAACAGAGGTTTAAAAAGCAAACAGGGGCGGTAGAGTACC
Source organism: Cherax destructor (assembly GCA_009830355.1). Lineage (NCBI taxonomy): Eukaryota > Metazoa > Arthropoda > Malacostraca > Decapoda > Parastacidae > Cherax > Cherax destructor. The sequence continues at coordinate 23,963 of WNWK01005352.1, forward strand.
CCGGAAGTGCTGTCATAATACAACCAAAGGAGGTAAAGAAACAGGGTAGTATAAAAATAGCTCTTGGCCTTTCGTGTTGCAGCTAACACTTTCGGTTCGCAATGTTGCGAAGGAATAGATAATCCGGGTAGGTGCGTCCATGGATGCATCTGCTACGGGAAAAAGAAGGCATAATGGAGCGACAGGATGCCGGCGTCTAGTCCGGATACCAGAAACTGAATTAAGTATCTATTTAGAACTGGCAGAACAGACACTCAATCCATAAACAATGATTGTGTAGTAATCGCCCCATTTATCATGAAAATAGTCAGACTTCCATATGCTTTTATAAATGAACTCAAATTCTGTTTTCCCTTATATTTGTGGCATTATGTTTGGGAAATTTTTTTCTAACAGATTAAACACTTAAATCAAGTTTACTTAACAGGCTATTTTTAGATTTTTTTAATGTGAAAATATTTCATTCTATAATTAAAATATATAACTTTTGTGGAGGTTTATTGGTGTTATAGAAATTCTTGGTTTTAAAATTTTTCTCAAATGTATCTTATCCTATTGCCACCAAAATATTCATCTACATCTCTAGTCACCCGGCAAAACAAACAAACAAAAATAGTAGATATTGCTTCACAATTGTTATCTAACCAGAAAATGGAGTTAATTAAGAGGATGGATGGTGGGTAGACTGGGCAAAAACACGGGGGCCCCAAAAAAAGCGGGCGCATCCATTTTTACCCTACTGGGGCTTCTATAAAGGTATATAAAACATATTCAACCAAAAAAGAAGGCAACAACCCAGAAACTAAAGGCTCGTTATTTGTTTAAGTTAATCCCCAGTTTATCATGGTTGACATAAAATAGTCCAGGCATTCGTATAGAACATCTAAGTTATTATTATAGTGAAAGTTATCATGTTTTATAATAGCCAATTCTAGAATAATTCTTTCCGGCCATTTTGCTGAGTTATTGCAATCCTGTGTGGTTAAATTGCAGGATTCTTGGCTGTAGTTGAATATCAGTGTTGTGATGGGGGCGATCACCATGCCCAGCCCTTTTAGGGCAGGGTAGGTGCCAAGGCTGGAGTTGCTACCATCTGCGGCTGCAACCTGTCCTTCCCGTCGCCTCCCGGGCGGGGAAGGTGGCAGACCAAAAGTGGCCTTGTCTATCTACCTACCTGCCCCCCCGTGCTTTGGGAGGATGGCTAGGCCTGGGACCAGTTGGTCCGCCGCTGAGGTACCCCTCCCCTGGGAGACATAGGTCTCTGCTACTCCCACGCCGGGGAAACCGGAGCCGGGTCGCCATCTGGTAAAGACCGGGCCGGGAGAATTCCCGGTGAATCCCCACCTCCTGTTGTGATAACTTATCTAAAGGGTTTTTGCAGTCAGTCAACATAAGATAGTTACAGCCACTAAAACCAGACCGTGTACACCCCAACACAATTTGTTGGGAAATTCTTGATCAACATGATTTTTCTCTTCCGTGAATTAAAACTCTTTCATGTTACACTTTTTAGGTGGTAATTGGAGAGCATACACTGGGGAAAATTTCCACCTTTTGAAATTTCTCAAAATGGAAAAACCTCTCCACAATAATGCAGAAAAAATTTAAATTCCAATGATTAGGCAATTTTTTGTATGAAAATAATATATACCAATCCTTTAAGTACGTTTGATTTAAGTGTCATTCGTTAGGAAAATTCCCCAATATTGCCAAACAAGAAATCAAATTTGAAATCTATAACGAAACAAAACGAATGGAAGTCTGACGTCTTTTTTTTGGGGATAACTGACAGTCACAAACGATATGTTCTCTTGGTTATTCCTTTTTTAATCAATCCTTGTTCCCCCGGGTATCTGTTTTTTTTCTAGTTCTAAATATCTTCAGCTTCTGGTCTTGGCAACCGCCAAGTGCCTCCTCCACTCCATTATGCATTTTGTTCAGTACAAGAAGCGTACATGGACGCACCTCCCGATTATCTTTTTTTTTCTGCAACATTGCAAGCTGAAAGTGTTGACTGCAACAAAGCCTTGAGCTATCATTCACCTCTGAAAATCCTAAGGAACTAGTCCCAGATCTGCAGATGAAATGACTCACTATGAAAGCAAAGACTCGGCAGGTGGTGCAACATCCCAGAAAACAGAGGTGCCATAGAATATTAAGAAAAAAACCCTATATGTCAGGGGACCAAAACTGTTTAACTGCCCCCCAGCAACATGAATGGGATCCCCAAAAGAAACCCCTTTTTTGTTCTAAAAGGGGGGAACTGGACAAGCACCTAGTCTTTCGTGACCAGCCGGGCTGTGGTCCGGTGCGACCAGCAGTAACAGCCTGGGTGGGTTAGGCCCTGTTCCATCATGAGACCTGGGGGGGGCCCCAGGGCTGGGGAGCTTGACTGGAACACCCTCCAGATATATTTTAACTCAAATTAGGTTGTAATAAACAAATGTCAATGAATAAACAGAAGGGTGGGCCAGGGGCTTAACCCACGGCCCTAAGTACAATCTGGTGCTAAAAAAATCAGGCTAATCTAGACCCCCAAATTTGGGGGAAGGATTCGGGGTAATACTGCATTACATTCGGTCAAAGCACCAACTGTATCCAGTTGGGCCCCTTTCCCCCTCGGCCCAGGATTTAACAGTAGATCTGTTCTCGAGTTCATATTTTAACCAGACCGGCGAGTTGGCCTGCAGAATGGAAACTTAAATCTCGGGAAATCAATTTTGATTAATTTAAATTTACTGAATCCGGATAGGATTAAACAAATTGCTTTTAATGGATGGTTGGTTTCAAAGGGTTAGGGTCAAAATATATCAATGTCAATATATATATAAAATATATAAAATATATATAAAAATAATAATATATTATATTATATATATATATATATATATATATATATATATATATATATATATATATATAAAATATATATATATGTATATATATATATATATATATATAATATATATATATATATATATATATATATATATATATATATATATATATATATATATATATATATATATACTATATATATATATATATATATATACATATATATATATATATATATATATATATATATATATATATATATAATGTGTGTGTGTACTCACCTAGTTGTGGTTGCGGGGGGTCAAGTCATGCTCCTGGCCCCGCCTCTTCCTGGCCGCTACTGTGTGTGTGTATACTCATTTATACTCGCCCTTTTTGGGTTTTGCAGTGGTCGAGACTCAGCTCCTGGCCCTGCCTCTTCACTGACCGCTCAAAGGTCCTCTCTCCCCTGCTCCATGAGCTTTATCATACCTCGTTTTAAAAACCTATAAATGGTTCCTGCCTCCACTACATCACTTTCCAGACTATTCCATTTCCCTGCCTTGTGACTGAAATACTTCCAAATTCCCTTTGACTGGGGTTCTTCAACTTCATGTGACCCCTTGTTCCTGTGTCCCATCTCTGGAACATCCTGTCTCTTCACTTTATCTATTCCCCCCCAGTATTTTGTATGTCGTTATCATGTCTTCCCTAACCCTCCTGTCCTCCAGTGTCTCAGGCCGATTTTCTTAACCTTTCTTCATAGGACATTCCTCTTAGCTCTGGAACTAGCCTTGTTGCAAACCTTTTACTTTCTCTAATTTCTTGATGTGACCAGGTGTGGGTTCCAAACTGGTGTGCATAAACCCGTATGGGCCTGACATACACAGTGTACAGTCTGATTCTACTGGGTATCGGAAACACGATGGTCGTATTTTTGAAATTTGAACTTTGATTTTCATGTCTTTATATCCCTTCTAAAAAAACACACACATTTCTAAAATTTCAAAATCACTGAAAAATTTTTTTTTCGTCTGAGCTTTTATGTCTTTTCAGACGTAATTTGATTACATTATAGGAAATTAATTAACAGACTTTTTAGGTTATTCTTGATGTTTTAAACCAGGAAGTAAACACAACCGGGGAAAGGCCAAAATTTTATTAATATATATTTTTATACAGTATTGTGCTGTTTCTCCTTTTGTATCCCTGGGAAGTTTCATCAACTGTTTTTTTTTTACTCTTTTTAGCTCTGTTGTCCCAGTTGACCGTTAATATGCCGTTTGTGTTATATATGAAACTACCCTCTCTTCCCGCTGACGGCCATAATAACTGAGGATAACATAAAAGAGTCATCTTGTGACTTATTTAGTCTGGATACTTTACCGATTTTCTTTTGGCTCTTTTCCGTAACAGAAAATTTATATACTGTCATTCTGTTCTAAAAACAGAAGATGAAAAGATATAATTGATTAGTTATTGGTTAATTCAGGTTGAGGTTTTAAATTATTATTATTAATTATTATTAATTATTATTATTATTATTATTATTATTATTATTATTATTATTCTTGATATTGTTAATATTGTATTATTATTATTATTATTATTATTATATTATTATTATTATTATTATTATTATTATTATTATTAACGAGGATGTCAGCGCTACATCAAAACTGAAAAAAAAAATTTGATACCTATTAATTATTAATATGAACTCCTCATGTATGGACACCGAGAAGTATCTGTACATCATAATGTATATACTGATATATATATATATATATATATATATATATATATATATATATATATATATATAAATTTAAGTGTATATTTTATATATACAATAAGGAGGTAAGCAATAAGTAATGATATTTATGCTGATACTGTCAGTATACACGCTAAATTTGATATCGGCCCCATTGCCTACTTCAGAAAAACACCACTGTGGCATATAGTGAAATATACATAATTTTCGGTATAAACGCAGAAATATACTCCTCAGTGTGCAGCCTATCTGAAATATGCCCTCAAGTGCATATACACAGATTAACTCCTCTTAGTATGTATAAACAGAATATTACTTCTCTGTATATGCACAGAACCACTATCGGTGTATATACAGTGGTATACACACTGAAGACATGCATCTATTGTGTATATACCATTAAGACCCACTATAACTGGATAATCTGTTCCCATAAACACAGCCAATTCGGCAACACTGCTGAGGACCCAGCCATTCAAGATGATGCAAGACTTCACCTCCAAAAATAAATATTTTGCCTTGTAAATAAATCCTCTCTAAGCTATTATAATTTAAACTATTTCCAAAGTGTAAACGCACATTTTAAAGACAACCCAGGTAAGTATTTTGCTCATAACAGTTATTATGTTTGCAGAACAAAAGTTAAGAAATTGTTGAGGAGTGGTCGGTGGTTGCCTGGCAACGGTGCGCGTGTGGTCCACGCGTGACTCTGCGCGCAAATTCAAACGTTTTATTTACAATTGTGGTGGTAGTGAGATTCTTGATCAAAGGCCAGGAATTGTCATGCAATGTGTACATGTATCATTACAATGCATCATGCAATGCGCATCATCAGAATGATCACTATGTATCATCACAATGATCATATGTATCATCTCAATGATCACTATATCATCACAATGATCACTATGTATCATCTGTGGTCACTATATCATCCTGAAAATGATCACTATGTATCATCACAATGATCACTGTGTATCATCACAATGATCATATGTATCATCACAATGATCACTATGTATCATCACAATGATGCTGTGTATCATCCGCAATGATCACTATATCATAAATGATGCTATGTATCATCACAATGAGTCACTATGTATCATCTGATGATCACTGTGCCATCATCACAATGATCACTGTATCTCCTATTGATCACTATGTATCATCACAATGATCACTATCGCATCATCACAATGATCAATATATATGTCACAATGATGCTATGTATCTGTCACAATGATCACTATGTATCATCACAATGATCACTATGTATCATCACAATGATCACTATGTATCATCACAAGTAGTCACTATGTATCATCACAATGATCACTGTCTTTACAATGATCACTATGTATCATCGTGATCACTATGTATCACCACAATGATCACTGTAATATCATCCACAATGATCATATATCATCTGCATTAGTCCCTATGTATCATCTAATGATCACTATGTATCATCACAATAATCACTATGTAATCATCACAATGATCCTATAATACCATCATCCTATTTGATCACTATGTATCATCTACAATGATCACTATGTATCATCACAATGATCACTATGTATCATCACAATGATCACTATGTATCATCACAATGATCACTATGTCATCACAATGATCACTATATGTCATCACAATGGAGAATCACTATGTATCATCCTGATCACTATGTATCATCCACAATGATCATATGTTCATCTATCACAATGATCACTATGTATCATCCGCAATGATCACTATGTATCATCACAATGATCATTATGTATCATCACAATGATCACTATGTATATCATGCAATGATCACTATGTATCATCACAATGATCACTATGTATCATCCACAATAGGTATGTATCATCACGTAGTCACTATGTATCATCACAATGATCACTATATCATCACAATGATACTATGTATCATCCTGAAATGATCATATGTATCATCACAATGATCACTATGTATCATCACAATGATCACTATGTATCATCACAATGATCACTATGTATCATCACAATGATCACTATGTATCATCACAATGATCACTATGTATCATCACAATGATCACTATGTATCATCACAATGATCACTATGTATCATCACAATGATCACTATGTATCATCACAATGATCACTATGTATGTACAAATGATCACTATGTATCATCACAATGATCACTATGTATCATCACCAATGATCACTATGTATCATCTATTGATCACTATGTATCATCACAATGATCACTATGTATCATCACAATGATCACTTTATGTATGCATCACAATGATCACTATGTATCATCACAATGATCACTATGCCATCGCAATGATCACTATGTATCATCCTGGCCAGTCACTATGTATCATCATTGATCACTATGTATCATCATCTGATCACTATGTATCATCACAATGATCATATGTAACAATGATCACTATGTATCATCTGATACATCTTCACAATGTATCATCACAATGTATCATCACATGTATCATCTGCAATATATAATCGCAATGCATCATCACAATATATCAATACAATGCATCATCATTATGTATCATCACAATGCATCATCACAATGCATCATTATAATGTCATCACAATGTATCTCATGCAATGCATCATCTGTGCATCATTATAATGTCATCACAATGTATCATCTGATATTATTAATCATAAATGTATCATCTGATATTAATATCACAAATGTATCATCTGTGTCATCTGTCTTAATCATCACAATGTCATACATGTATCATCCTGTGTGTCATCACAAATGTATCATCAGTATATCATCCTGATGTATCCATCACAATGCATCATCCCAACACACTGATATATCGCAATGTATCACTGTATCACTACAATGTGTGATCACATTAATCAATACATCATAATAAACCTATATAACATCACAAAGTATCAATGTATCACCATAAAGTACAACCATAACGCATTACAATGTGCTCATGTATCATCACGATGTTTCACTACACTTCATCAATGTATCATTACAGTATCATCAGCATATATCAATGTCATCAAAATCTTATCCTCACGGTGTATCGATATGTTAGGACAATTTATCATTTACAATGTATTACTATACTATCTGAATGTATCATTAAACTGTATCATCATAGTCATCATCATAATACATCTATGTATCTAATAATGCAACACTACTGTATTACTTCCTAATGTATCATCGTATTAATATATCAACACAGTGTTTTTATTATACTACAATGTGTCTTTATCGTCACAATATGCCACATTGTATCCAGCATTTTCCTCATTATGTCAATGCAATGAATCAATTTCTCCATTGATGTGCATCAATATTAACACAATGTATCACCTCAGTGTATCAATATGACTAAGTATCATCAGAAACACATCATTGTCTCTTCACTTTATGTATCATTGTATCACTACAGTATCAACTTAATGCATCATGATATCAGTTAGTGCGGTTTAATATATTTATTGTACCACATACCCATACAATGATAATGATTGACAACACTCCTATTGCTAAACACAATGAAGGCAAATTCGTGGGCCCTGCACCTGGAGAACAACCTGAATTTCAGCACCCATATCAAAGCACATAGCAAAAAAAAAGTATCCAGAAACGGTTGGGATCCTCTCTAAGATAGAATTTACTATGTACCGCAATCAGCCCTACTCACACTATATATTACTTTCATCTATCCCTACCTCACCTATGCCATATGTGCTTAGGTATCCAACGGCAACCACCCACCTCAAACAAATATTAACTCAACAAAAAGCCGCAGTAAGAATTATCCGCAATCAATCCCAGGCAACACCCCCTACTCACTGTCCATCCACACTTGCTACTGTGCAACCTACATGTACAGGGCCATAAATTCAATATTAACCCTGAACTAAAAACCTTTCTTGATGGTTGACGACCAGGTTACATAGACTGTGTCAGATGCAAAAATCTGCTGACGATCCGTGTCCGGCTAAATCTAGAGAGCGTTCAAGTACTATTTCAAAGTTCGTCTGGAACTTCCTACCTGAAAACAAAGCTACAGATATTTTATTTTCAACACTATCATCAAAAAGTCTTATCTCCTATAACACCCCATCATTACTAACACATGAAACACACCGATTCACTGCACACACACACACACACACACACATTCCGACATCTTAATAAAGAATCGTTCAGGACCCTGTACACTGTACGTTAGGCCCATACTGGGTGTGGCACCAGTTTGAGACCACATTTATCCAAAGCACCGTAAGAAACTAGAGAAAGTGCAAAGGTTTGCAACAAGACTAGTCCCGACCTAAGGGGTATACTACGAGGAGAAGGGAGTTAAGGGAAATCGACCTGACGACACTGGAGGACAGGAGAGATAGGGGACATGATGGCGACATATAAGATGCTGAGAGGTAGTAGGTTGATAGAGACAGAATGTTAAGATGGGGACACAGCAACAAGGGGACACAGTTGGAGTTGAAGACTCAGATGAATCCTGGGGATGTTGGGAAATGTTTCTTCGATGCAGAGTAGTCGGGAAGTGGAATAGCTTGGGAAGCGATGTAGTGGAGGCAGGTTCCATACAGCTTTAAGAAGAGGTATGATAAAGCTCATGGCGCAGGGAGAGTGACCCAGTAGCGGCCAGTGAAGAGGCGGGGCCAGGAGCTATGTCTCGACCCCTGCAACCACAACTAGGTGAGTAGGTGAGTACACACACACACACACACACACACACACATCCTTGCATCGCCTGCATCCAGCGGAATGCAGCGAAAGATACATAATAATAATATACTCTAGGAAAATCCTAGAGGGACTAGTCAAATGCACATGTAAATCATTCCCTACGACAGCAGGGTGGCAGGCGTTGCATACCCCCGCCAAATGAAAAACAGGGTGACATGAGTACAAGTAGAGATAATACAATAAAGTGTCAGACCCAAAAGATTGTTCAATTGCCTCAGTATACTTAAGGAATTTCAATAGACCCTATCAGTCTTCAAAGGAGCTGGATAGACACCTAAAGTCAGCACCTGACCAGCTGGGCTGTGGTTTGTATCTTGGATTACCTGCTCCGCCAGTAACAGCCTGAGTTGATCAGACCCTGATCTACCGCGGGGCACCAATTATGGACTGGGCCGCGGGGATGTTGACCCGGATGAGAAAAGGATGGGAGGGAGTGCTGTACCTTGTTCAGGTCAGAGCTTTCTGCCAACCGCCTCTGACTTGCAGTTGTAGTATATACAAGCTTTTGCAAAGCCTGTGTATACTACAACTGCATTTGTTGTCCTCCAGTGCATCCAAAACCATATCACAGTATTGTGTGAGAACCAGGAGCAACTTGCTCAAACCATGCTGCCTGGGGTTGTACAATCGTTTGGTGTCAGGTGGTTTGATGATCTTGCTTCTTGAACCCTTTCAAAGAGATTTTTTATGTAGGGAATCGGTCTGTAATTCTTTGCAATTGCTTTTACTGTCACCCTTGTGGAGTGGGACTCATCCGTTGTTTTTAGTGACTGAGGATGACCCCTCGTGTCTATGCTCCCTCTTCATAGGAGGTTTCTTTCAGTTCTTGATGAACAGTTAAGTATCTTTATTCAGAAACATTTTGCCTACGCCTGTCATGAATGGTAGCATACTATAACCCGTTTGGCTAATGCTGTACCATACACCAGACAGGTACACATGATAAGTGATTAAGTAGGGTTAAAGGATATTCGAAAAAGACATTTGGATCAAAGAAATATTATTGGAAGGCATAGAGGATACCCTGATAAGGCATATTGTCTATACTGAGAAGACTGGTAGACAATATTTAGGAATATATTTAGGAAGATTTAGGATTACGTATTTAAGAAATAAACGAAGAGATACTTCTGAGTACCCCGGGAACGTTAGAACCCAGACTATGGCTTTTAAACAGACAAAGAGCATATTCATTTCTTTCATCAATTCCACTGTAAAGTTATATTTTTCTCAAGTCACCTGATCCGTTCTAGGTGACTAGAAAAAACGGTGACTATTGTATTTTATAATTTCCTATTCTGGCTGCTGAAAACCAGAGGCTATCCCCCTTGCCCTATGTGGGGAGGGGGAGGGTCGGGTGAACTGTGGCTGGTGTCAACCTTCACTGTGCTACTCTGTAAAAAAAAATTCTCGATCCTTCAGTTGCAGCCTTGCAACATTGCATAGGAAATGAGCGACTCGGGATGTAAGCCAAACCCTCCTTGTTGCCTGTTTAGTCTGTTGCATCTGAATAGGTTATAACCTGAGATCCATATTTCGTTATCTAAATGAACCTTTGTGGGGGTCTCTGTGAATGCCCAAACATTGCATTTGACTCCGTGAGCAGCCCCCTTGATGTAAGGAATTTGGTTGACGGTTTGGGGGCCCTGTATGTTGCAAAGACAAATGTTATATTGACGGAATTTAGGGGTTTTATTTGTTGTTCTAATATCTGTTGTTCTGGTGGAGGTCAATGACTATACTCTGCTCAGAATTTTCAGTTTGTGTAAGATTTCTCTTTCTTGCCAGTCTTTTTCCTTCCTGGCACAAAAACTTTTTCTCTGAAGGAGGTTATGGCTCCCCTTTTTGTTTCCCATAGTCTGGCTGGTCTGTCCTTTTCCCTTTAGATGTGTGCCTGGCAGTATGCGTTGTAGCATATTTTTCATTGAGTGACAGTGACACATTTCTGGGTGAAATAAGTTACAGGAAGGAAGTTGCACTCTCCTGTTGTCAAGTGGGTGCGGCATTTTTTGGGATGGACAAAGGTGCATGTCCCACCTGTTTTCCAGATATACCATGCCTGCAGATACCCAAGGCATAGAATTTGCATAGATTGAAAAATTTTTTATTTGCTAGGATTTTTTTGTGTGAAATTCCCCTGCTGGTGCATTTTTCTGTTTCCCCCCTACCTACCACCCCCGTATGGACCAGCGCTTCCACCAGTTTTGCTGGTAATGTTCAACACCCATTCCCTGAGGGATCGTCCCCTTTTTTTCCATCTCCAGCAGTATCGCTATTTTGTACTTCTGCAAATTGAATAGCATTTTTCTTTAACTGTTTCATCACCAGGGGCCCCTATCTCCATTTGTTTTTTCCTCCCAGGACAACACTAGCACCTCTGGGCCCGTCCTCCAGGACAACACCAGCACCCTCTGGAGCACTGTCCTCAGGACAACACTAGCACCCTCTGACACTGTCCTCCAGGACAACACTAGCACCCTCTGGGCATTTCAGGACAACACTAGCACCTCTGGAGCACTGTCTCAGGACAACACTAGACCCTCTGGAGCACTGTCCTCCAGGATAACACTAGACCCTCTGGAGAACTTCATCTCTAAGACAGCTCCGTCCATGCCACCCATTTTTTTTTCCCAGCTGTCATACCAGGCTGACATGTCACTCAATATAAATGTAATTTCCCCCAAAAGGTTTATCTTGGCAGACCCCAAAAAATTCATGATTTTATATCAAATGTGGTCACTGGTTTAAAGTTCCTGCACGACCCATGGGACCGTTTTACCATAGAGATTGCATGCAATCCAGGAATGACTTCGCTGTTACCCTTTCTGCAGACTATACAGATATTCATGATGGTGGTCATTTTTCAACACTTTTTACAACTCTCTAAATAGCTAGTCATAACTACTAAAAGTATTTAGTTGTCTTTAATAGTTTTCTGGGTAGGCTGTTTTGTTAGCTTTTTATATAAAAGATTATATATATATATATATATATATATATATATATATATATATATATATATATATATATATATATATATATATATTATTTTTTTTTATTTTTTATTAACACATCGATTCCCCCCAAGGCAGGGTGGCCCAAAAAAAAAAACTTTCATCATCATTCCTCCCTCACTGTCTTGCCAAGGCTTTACACACAGTTATAAAACTGCAACATTAACACCCCTCCTTCAGAGTGCAGACACTGTACTTCCCATCTCTGGGTTTTAAGTCCGGCCTGCCGTTTCTGAATCCCTTCATAAATGTTACTTTGCTCCCCTCCAACAGCACGTCAAATTTAAAAAACCATTTGTCTCCATTCACTCCTATCAAATACGCTCACACATGCTTGCTGGAAGTCCAAGCCCCCACAAAACCTCCTTACCCCCTCCCAACCTTTTTCCCAGGCCGACCCCCACCCGCCTTCCCCCCCACTACCGATTTATACACTCTCGAAGTCATTCTGTCTCGTTCCATTCTCTCTACATGTCCGAACCACCTCAACCCTCCTCAGCTCTCTGGATAATAGTTTTGGTAATCCCGCACCTTCTAATTTCCAAACTCCGAAATTTCTGCATTATATTCACACCACACATTGACCTCAGACATGACATCTCCACTGCCTCCACTCCTCGTTGCAACATTCATCACCCCTGCTTCACACCCATATAAAATGTTGGTATAACTATACTCTCATACATTCCCTTTTACTTCCATGGACAAAATTCTTTGTCTCCACAGACTCAGTGCACCACTCACCCTTTTCCCTCATCAATTCTATGATTCAAATCCATTAATACAAGCACCCATATGAAAAACAGTATAGAATGGGTCAAATAACAAGAGAACAAACAAAACGTTACTCATCAAACCTAACAGTCTGATAAGGTCAAAAAAATTGTACTATGAGAACAGATTACATAACTAAAAAGGTGATATAAAAAGACCTGGAAAACCTATCTGAAATTCTAGGAACTAAAAAAATATCCACAAACAGAACAATCAAGCTAACAAAACCAGATGAATCCCTACTCCCACCTGTTGAAACAGCAAACAAACTCAATTTCTTCTCCACTATAGGAAAAAAGCTGGCAAGCAAAATCCAAGTTCAAACACTCCACCTAACGACTATCTCACTGCACCTATCCGAACACATATTCCTAGCCCCGACCAACCCAATAGAAGTTTCACTTATAATCAACACATTAAAAAAAAAACAGGTGACCTAAATAACTTACCACCTTATATACAAAAGCCTCTCAAGTTCTCTCACCAATTATTGCAACACTTTTAACAAATCCATTGAATCCTCTACCTTCCCATCAATACTCAAAATAGCGAGGTCACTCCCAATACATAAGGAGAAGATCAAGCAGACCTGAATAACTACAGGCCGATATCTAACTTACCCTTCTCTCCAAAATCTTTGAAAAATTAATTCATAGACAAATATATTCCTACCTCACCTCCAACAACGTACTCAACCACTGTCAATTTGGATTCAGGCCTAATAAAAATACAAATGATGCCATTATACACATGGTAGAAATAATTTACACCGCCCTTGAGATAAAAGAAATCCCAGTGGGAATCTTCATTGATTTACGTAAAGCTTTTGATACAGTTGACCATGATCTGTTACACCTAAAATTATCACACTATGGTATAAGAGGACACTCCCTAAACTACCTAAAATCATACCTTGCAACAGAAACCAATATGTGTACACAAATGGAGCTAGCTCCACCGCGCAAACTATTACCGTAGGTGTCCCACAGGGAAGTGTTCTTGGCCCACTTCTCTTTCTCATTTACATTAACGACCTACCAAATGCATCTCAACTACTCAAACCCATACTATTTGCAGATGACACTACATACGTTATCTACTACCCAAGCCCAGACCACTAGCCAACACTGTAAATACTGAATTACAGAAAATATCTACCTGGATGATGACCAACAAACTTACTCTCAATATTGATAAAACCTATTTTATCAGTTTGGGAACAGAGCTACAAACGCACCACTTAACATAATGATAAACGGGTCCCCTATCCAAAACTCACAGAGGGAAAATTTGAATCCATCTTGACAGTGGCCTCAAATTTCAGACACATATACAACAAATTTCCAAGAAAGTCTCAAAGACCGTGGGAATACTATCCAAGATACGGTACTATGTTCCACAACCAGCTCTCCTTACCTATATCACTAACTCATTTACCCCTACCTCACCTATGGAATCTGCGCATGGGGCTCTGATCAATAACTCACCTCAGACCACTAATAACACAACAAAAGGCAGCAGTTAGAATGATAACAAATTCACACTCCAGGCAACATACTCCACCAATATTCAAAAACCTAAACTTACTCACCATACAAGACATCCATACATTTTACTGTGCCTATTACATACATAGAACACTCTATGCAAATATTAACCCACCACTCAAACTTCTCCTTACCAATTTTAACAGGACACATGACCATAACACTAGACACAGATCACTCCTCGATGTTCCCGTGTCCACTAACACTATGTAAAAACTCAATGCATATAAAAGGCACGAAAATTTGGAATTCATTACCTGTCATTGCCAAAGAAACCCTGCCTGTACCCCAATTCAAAACGATGCTAAAAAACCACCTTCTCACCCAAACGTAAATGCTCAATATCAAACATTCCCAACAAAGTAGAATAATCACTTAAGTTAAAAACCTGATTAATCACTTAAATGTAAAAACCTGTTATGAATAATACATACTAAGCTAACTGTTTCTTAACATTTACATTATAATAACCACGTAACTTAACTGCAATGCAATTAATTGTTTTAAATTGTTATCTCACTAATTAGTTGCATTGCTACAATTAATAAATTATTATGTTCAACTTATATTCAAACTTTATAACTTAGATACACAATTATACTTATTTTATAAATTATCAAAATATAATTTTTTATTATGTAGTCTACTATTAAATAGTCCTAAGAATGCCTGCAATGCCACCATATTGTTTTGGCATGTACATCTCATTTATACTTATGTATCATGTCTACCTTTACTTTATCATTGTACCATGTCTAAATAAAAATTAATTTTTTATTAAATAAATATTATTATTATTATTATTATTATTATTATTATTATTATATTCACTTCATCCTTCATAGACCCATCTGCTGACATGTCCACCCCCAAATATCTGAATACATTCCTCCTCCATACTCTCTCTCCAATCTGATATTCAATCTTTCGTCACCTAATCTTTTAGTTATCCTCATCACCTTACTCTTTCCTATATTCACTTTCAATTTTCTTCTTTTACATACCCTAACAAATTCATCCACCAACCTCTGCAACTTCTCTTCAGAATCTCCCAAAAGCACAGTGTCATCAGCAAAAAGCACTGTGACAACTCCACTTTGTATTTGATTCTTTATCTTTTAACCCCACACCTCTTGCCAAGACCCTCGCATTCACTTCTCTTACAACCCCATCTATAAATATATTGAACAACCACGGTGACATCACACATCCTTGTCTAAGGCCCACTTTTACTGGGAAATAGTCCCCTTCCCTCCTACACACTCTAACCTGAGCCTCACTATCCTCATAAAAACTCTTCACTGCTTTCAGTAACCTACCTCCTATTCCATGCACCTGCAACAACTGCCACATTGCCCTCTATCCACCCTACCATTACACCTTTTTCCCAAATCCATAAATGCCACAAAAACCTCTTTACCCTTATCTAAATATTGTTCACCTATATGTTTCACTGCAAACACTTGGTCTACACACCCCTACCCTTCCTAAAAGCCTCCATGTTCATCTGCTATCCTACTCTCTGTCTTACTCTAATTCTTCCAATAATAACTCTACCATACACTTTACCAGGTATACTCAACAGACTTATTCTCCTATAATTTTTACATCTCTTTTGTCCCTTTGCCTTTATACAAAGGAACAATCATGCTCTCTGCCAATCCTAGGTACCTTACCTCTTCCATACATTTATTAAATAAAAACATTAACCACTCTAAAACTATATCCCCACCTGCCTTTAACATTTCTATCTTTATCCCATCAATCCCAGCTGCTTTACCCCCTTTCATTCTACTCACTGCCTCACGAACTTCCCCACACTCACAACTGGTTCTTCCTCACTCCTATAAGATGTTATTCCTCCTTGCCCTATACACAAAATCACAGCTTCCCTATCTTCATCAACATTTAACAATTCCTCAAAATATTCCCTCCATCTTCCCAATACCTCTAACTCTCCATTTAATAACTCTCCTCTCCTATTTTTAACTGACAAATCCATTTTTCCCTAGGTTTTCTCAACTTGTTAATCTTACTCCAAAACTTTTTATTTTCAACAAAATTTGTTGATAACATCTCCCACCCTCTCATTTGCTCTCTTTTACACTGCTTTACCACTCTCTTAACCTCTCTTTTCTCTCCATATACTCCTCCCTCCTTGCATCACTTCTACTTTGTAAAAACCTCTCATATGCTAACTTTTCTCTCTTACTACTCTCTTTACATCATAATTCCACCAATCGCTCTTCTTTTCTACCGCACCCACTTTCCTATAACCACAAACTTCTGCTGAACATTCTAGCACTATATTCTTAAACTTACCCCATACCTCTTCTACCCCACTGCCTATACTCTCACTAGCCCATCTGTCCTCCAACAGTTGTTTATATCTTACCCTAACCGCCTCCTCCTTTAGTTTATAAATCTTCATTTCTCTCTTACTTGCTGTTTCCATTCTCCTTGTATCCCATCTACCTTTTACTCTCACTGTAGCTACAACTAAAAAGTAATCTGATATATCTGTAGCCCCTCTATAAACATGTACATCCTGAAATCTACCCAACAACTTTACTTATTTTATAAATTATCAACCATAACTTTTTATTATTTTATTATTATTATTGCTTTAATTTGTTTAATCTGATTTAATTAATTTTATAATGAAGACAAAAGTACAAAACTATGTTCAAATTTCATAGCTTAAATACTCACCTTTACTCATTGTATACTATCTACAAAAATTCTTACAATTTAGTTTTAAGTTAATTTTAAGTCTGCCCAAAATGCCCTGCATACTAGGGGCTTTTGGCATGTACACCTCATGTAATCTCAATAACCAAATGTAATTCTTTGTATCATGTCCGAATAAAAATATTATTATTATTATTATTATTATTATCTACCGATATGTAGTCCAACAAACTACTGTCATTTCGCCCTACATCATATCTTGTATACTTATTTATCCTCTTTTTATGAAAATATGTGTTACCTATAACCAAACCCCTATCTATACAAAGTTCAATCAAATGTTCCCCATTATCATTTACACCTGGTACCCCAAACTTACCTACCACACCCTCTCTAAACGCTTCTCCTACTTTTGCATTTAGGTCCCCTACCACGATTACTCTCTCACTTGGTTCAAAAGTTCTTACACACTCGCTTAACATATCCCAAAATCTCTCTCTCTCCTCTACACTCCTCTCTTCTCCAGGTGCATACGCACTTATTATGACCCACTTTTCACATCCGACCCTTATTTTAATCCACATAATCCTTGAATTTACACATTTAAGTTCCCTCTTCTCTCTCCATAACTGATCCTTCAACATTATTGCCACCCCTTCCTTAGCTCTAACTCTCTCAGATACTCCTGACTTAATCCCCTTTATTTCTCCCCACTGAAACTCGCCTACCCCCTTCAGCTTTGTTTCGCTTAGGGCTAGGACATCCAACTTCTTTTCATTCATAACATTAGCAATCATCTCTTTCTTATCATCCGCACTACATCCACGCACATTCAAACATCCCAATTTTATGAAGTTTTTCCTTATCTTCTTTTTAGTAATTTATACAGGAGAAGGGGTTACTAGCCCATTGCTCCCAGCATTTAGTCGCTTCTTACGACACGCATAGCTTACGGAGTAAGAATTCTGTTCCACTTCCCCATGGAGATAAGCAGAAATAAAAAAGAAAAAGAACTAGGAAGAAAAATTACTGCATATGGTTGTATTATATTACTGTATATGGTTATATTATATTACTGCATATGGTTGTATTATACTACTGTATATGGTTGTATTATATTACTGTATATGGTTGTATTATATTACTGTACAGTGGACCCCCGTGTAATGAGCACCCCGGAAATCGTACAATTATGTAAGTACAGTGGTACCTCGGTTAACGATGGTCCCCAAACTCACCCTTTTATGTAAGTTTATTTTTTTAAATGCCTTTGTAAGTGTATTTTTGGGGGTCTAAAAGGACTAGTCTATTTTACATTATTCCTAATGGGGATAAATTTGTTTGGTAATGGCACTTGAACAGCATTCTGGAATGTAAAAATATCGTTAACCGAGGTACCACTGTATAATATTGTAAGTGCTTTTGTAAGTGTATTTTTGGGGGTCTGAAATGGACTAACCTACTTGACATTATTTCTCAAGGGAGTAAATTCGTTCGGTAATGGCACTTGAGCAGGCTTCTGGAATGAATTTTGCTCATTACTCGGGGGTCCACTGTATATGGTTGTATTATATTACTGTATATGGTTGTATTATATTACTGTACAGTGGAACCCCGGTTAACGAAAAAAATTCATTGCAGAAGCCTGCTCAAGTGCCATTACCGAACGAATTTACTTCCTTAAGAAAAAATGTCATTTAGGTTAGTCTATTTCAGACCACCAAAAATACACTTCCACAAGCACTTACAATATTATACTTACATAATTGCATGATTTCCGGGGTGTTCATTAACCGGGGTTCCACTGTATATGTTTGTATTATATTACTGTATATGGTTGTATTATATTACTGCATATGGTTGTATTATATTACTGCATATGGTTGTATTATATTACTGCATATGGCTGTATACAGTAGAACGTCATTTAGCACGAGATTATGTTGCACGTTACCGGTATTGCACGATTTAAGTTTTGCGACACATTATCATCTTACACGACGTAAAGATGATATTACAAGACGTAAAGATGATATTACACGGTTCAGCAGGAGGGGAAAAAATTTTAGCGCGCGGTCGCCCGCGGTGGGTTAAACCATTGAGTCAGTGGGGGAGTGCTTGTGCCATCCCCCGCCACCCTCACCCACCCACGCATCCCTCCCAGCGTTCAGTTTGGTTCGTACACGTGCAGGACGATAAGTATCGGGAAACTCGCTGTGTTTATTTACATTCATTTCCTGATTTTCATTGCATTTTGATAAATATACCAAGAAATCATGGCACCCAGTAAGCATACAAGTGTTCCAGCAAGTGACAAGAAAAAGTTTAAGCGTTCAAGTCTAGGAATTTCAAAGAAAATCGAGATATTAGATAAGCTTAAGAGTGGCTCACGTGTGAGGGATATAGTGAGGGCCTATGGCCTTAATGAAGCGTCAGTTCGTACGATTAGGAAGAATGAGGCAAATATACGAGCTTGTGTAATGAATAACAAAAAATGTGACCTCATGAAAAGAATGACACGTAGGTCGCAACAAGTAAATAAAACTGAAAACTTGTTGCTTGAGTGGATCGAACAGAAAACAAAGAAAGGTGCACCACTTAGTTTTCTTAATTAGGGAAAAGGCCTTACAGTTGTTTAAAGCAGTGTGTGATAAGGAAGGCAGGCCTGAAAACGAGTGTATGTTTACCACAGGCTGGTTCAAGAACTTTAAGTTGCATAATAAGTTACATAATATTAAGTTTTCTGGTGAAAGTGTTTCAGCTGATCATACAGCAGCAAGTAATTTCCCTGCTGAATTTCAGGAACTTATTTCCGAGGGTGGCTATGAGCCACAGCAAGTTTTTAATGCTGACGAGACAGGTGTTTTTTGGAAGAAAATGCCAACACAAACTTTTATCAGTCAGGAAGAGAAAAGTGCACCGGGCTTCAAGGCAGCAAAGGATCGCTTCACCTTGCTCCTTTGCGGTAATGCATCAGGTGATTTCAAGTGTAAGCCCATGGTTATTTACCGCTCTAAGAATCCTCGTCCTTTGAGAGGTGTGGATAAAAACACCTTATCAGTAATTTGGAAGTCAAACCAGTCAGCATGGATGACAGAGGAAATATTTATTGACTGGTTTAAGCATCACTTTATTCCTGAAGTCAAGTTTTACCTGCACAGTAAGAACCTTGCATTCAAGGCTCTCTTCATTCTTGATAATTCCCGTACTCATCCACAAGCTTTGCTGGATGTGACCCCACATATAAAAGTTGTATTTTTACCTCCAAATACAACATCTCTGATACAACCACTGGACCGGGGAGTTATTCAGACATTCAAGTGTAACTACACAAAAAAAATTATAAAAAAACTAGTTGCATCAATGGACTCTGACTCCAACCTGGCAGTACCAAGCTTCTGGAGTAAATTTAACATTGCCCATGGCTAACTAACAACTTACTAAAATCCATTAACAAGAAACATCAATATGAGAAGCAATATAGACGGGGATTCATACATAAGGAGTTTGTTAAACACTATTCATCAGTTCTCACCAAACTAATAAAAAAAGCCAAACAATTGTACTACTCCAGCAGATTCACTGAAACAAGAGGAGATATAAAAAAGACCTGGAAAACACTCTCACAGATTATGGGCACCCACAAACTGAAAAAAAATAGGGATATTGTCCTAACTAAACCAAACGAAACACCACTACAGCCTATTGATACAGTAAACAAGATAAATGACTTCTTCTCAACTATAGGATCAAATCTTGCCAGTAAAATTCCAGATACCAATGCCCGAGCAAGTGATTACCTAGATGGGAATTTCCCATCCTCCTTATATCTTGCACCTACAGAACCCACTGAAGTCTCCATGATAATCAAGTCACTTAAAAATAAATCAGGACATCTGTCTCAAGTTCCACCCTTAATATACAAACGAGCTGCTCATGTCCTTTTATATCCTATTTCTTTACTTTTTAACAAATCATTAGAATCTAGCACCTTCCCAACACTACTCAAAACAGCAAGGGTTACACCAATACACAAAGGTGGTGACCCTACAGACGTAAATAACTATAGGCCTATATCAAATCTACCATTGCTATCAAAAATATTCGAGAAACTTGTGCACAAGAGATTATACTCGTTTATAACTACACAAAGCATACTCAACCCCTGCCAATTTGGCTTCAGGAAAATAAAAGCACTAACGATGCAATAGTAAAATGATAGACCTGCTTTACACAGCACTTGAAAATAAGGAATATCCACTAGGACTTTTTATTGACTTAAGGAAAGCTTTTGACACAGTAAACCATGGCATCTTACTCCACAAACTTGACCATTATGGAATAAGAGGTCATGCACTAGCATACCTCAAATCCTACCTCACTAATAGGTACCAGTATGTCACTATTAAAGACACATCCTCCACGACACTACCACTAGACACCGGCGTACCGCAGGGAAGTGTCCTTGGTCCCCTGCTCTTCCTCTTATACATCAATGATCTTCCCAATGTATCACAACACTTGAAACCAATACTCTTTGCTGACGATACAACTTATGTCATCTCCCACACAAACCTTGCCACGCTTAATACCATTGTTAACGACGAATTAATAAAAATATCAACATGGATGACTGCCAATAAACTTACACTCAACACTGATAAGACCTTCTATATTATGTTTGGCAACAGAACAGATGATCCACAATTAAACATTAAGATCAACTCTACACCTATTGCTAGACATAACGAGGGCAAGTTCCTGGGCCTTCACCTTGACAGCAGCCTGAAATTCAGCACCCATATCCAACACATATATATTACTGCATATAGTTGTATTATATTACTGTATATTGTTGTATTATATTACTGCATATGGTTGTATTATATTACTGCATATGGCTGTATATATTACTTTATATGGTTGTATTACGTATATTACTGCATATGGTTGTATTACGTATATTACTGCATATGGTTGTATTACGTATATTACTGCATATGGTTGTATTATATTACTGCATATGGTTGTATATATTACTGCATATAGTTGTATTATATTACTGCATATTGTTGTATTATATTACTGCATATGGTTGTATTATATTACTGCATATGGTTGTACAGTAGACCCTCAGTTTTTGTTGAAAATTCTTTCCAGAATGCTGTTTGAGTGCCATTACCGAACGAATTTGTTCCCATAAGGTGTAGTAGGTTGGTAGACAGCAACCACCCAGGGTGGTACTACCGTCCTGCCAGGTGACTGTGAAACAGAAACCTGAAACTGTTTTACATGATGGTAGGATTGCTGGTGTCTTTTTTCTGTCTCATAAACACGATGGATAACAGGTATATCTAGCTACTTCTACTTACACTTTAGGTCACACTACACAGGCATGCACATGCATATATATATACATCCACACATCTAGGTTTTTCTTCTTTTTCTTGATAGCTCTTGTTCTTTTTATTTTCTCTATTGTCCATGGGGAAGTGGAAAAGAATCTTTCCTCCGTAAGCCATGCGTGTCGTATGAGGCGACTAAATTGCCGGGAGCAATGGGCTAGTAACCCCTTCTCCTGTACACATTTACTAAAAAAGAGAAGAAAAACTTTATAAAACTGGGTTGTTTGAATGTGCGTGGATGTAGTGCGGATGATAAGAAAGAGATGATTGCTGATGTTATGAATGAAAAGAAGTTGGATGTCCTGGCCCTAAGCGAAACAAAGCTGAAGGGGTTAGGCGAGTTTTAGTGGGGAGAAATAAATGGGATTAAGTCAGGAGTATCTGAGAGAGTTAGAGCTAAGGAAGGGGTAGCAATAATGTTGAAGAATCAGTTATGGAAGGAGAAGAGGGAATATAAATGTGTAAATTCAATGATTATGTGGACTATGTTCAACTTATATTCAAACTTTATAACTTAGATATGCAACTTTACTTATTTTATAAATTATCAACCATAACTTTTTACTATGTAGTCTAGAATTAAGTAGTCCTAAGAATGCCTGCAATGCACAGCATATTATTGGCTTTTGGCATGTACATCTCATTAATAACTAAGTAATAACTATGTAATAACTATGTATAACTAGGTCTACCATATATAATTGTACAATGTCTCAATAAAGTATTTTATTTATTATATTTATTTAAAATAAGGGTCGGATGCGAAAAGTGGGTCATAATAAGCGTGTATGCACCTAGAGAAGAGAGGAGTGTAGAGGAGAGAGAGATATTTTGGGAGATGTTAAGCAAATGTATAGGAACTTTTGAACCAAGTGAGAGAGTAATTGTGGTAGGGGACCTAAATGCTAAAGTAGGAGAAACATGTAGAGAGGTTGTGGTAGGTAAGTTTGGGGTGCCAGGTGTAAATGATAATGGGAGCCCTTTGATTGAACTTTGTATAGAAAGGGGTTTAGTTATAGGTAATACATATTTTAAGAAAAAGAGGATAAATAAGTATACAAGATATGATGTAGGGCGAAATGACAGTAGTTTGTTGGACTACGTATTGGTAGATAAAAGACTTTTGAGTAGACTTCAGGATGTACATGTTTATAGAGGGGCTACATATATATCAGATCACTTTTTAGTTATAGCTACAGTGGGAGTAAAAGGTAGATGGGATACAAGGAAAATAGAAGCAGTAAGTAAGAGAGAGGTGAAGGTTTATAAACTAAAAGAGGAAGCAGTTAGGGTAAGATATAAACAACTATTGGAGGATAGATGGGTTAGTGAGAGTGTAGGCAATGGGGTCGAAGATGTATGGGGTAGATTTAAAAATGTAATGTTAGAGTGTTCAGCAGAAGTTTGTGGTTACAGGCGAGTGGTTACAGACAGTGTATAGAGAGTAGTAAGGGAGAAAAAGTTAGCATATGAGAGGTTTTTACAAAGTAGAAGTGATGCAAGGAGGGAAGAGTATATGGAGAGAAAAAAGGGAGTGGTGAAGCAATGTAAAAAGAGAGCAAATGAGAGAGTGGGTGAGATGTTATCAACAAATTTTGTTGAAAATAAGAAAAAGTTTTGGAGTGAGATTAATAAGTTGAGGAAGCCTAGGGAACAAATGGATTTGACAGCTAAAAATAGGAGAGGACAGTTATTAAATGGAGAGTTAGAGGTATCGGGAAGATGGAGGGAATATTTTGAGTTGTTAAATGTTGATGAAGACAGGGAAGCTGTGATTTCGTGTATAAGGCAAGGAGGAATAACATCTTGTAGGAGTGTGGAAGAGCCAGTTGTGAGTGTGGGGGAAGTTTGTGAGGCAGTGGGTAGAATGAAAGGGGGTAAGGCAGCTGGGATTGATGGGATAAAGATAGAAATGTTAAAAGCAGGTGGGGATATAGTTTTGGAGTGGTTGGTGCTATTATTTAATAAATGTATGGAAGAGGGTAAGGTACCTAGGGATTGGCAGAGAGCATGTATTGTTCCTTTGTATAAAGGCAAAGGGGACAAAAGAGAGTGCAAAAATTATAGGGGAATAAGTCTGTTGAGTGTATACCTGGTAAAGTGTATGGTAGAGTTATTATTGAAAGAATTAAGAGTAAGACAGAAAGCAGGATAGCAGATGAACACGGAGGCTTTAGGAAAGGTAGGGGGTGTGTAGACCAAGTGTTTACAGTGAAACATATAGGTGAACAGTACGTATTTGGGTAAGGGTAAAGAGGTTTGTGTGGCCTTTATGGATTTGGAAAAAGGCGTATGATAGGGTGGATAGGGGGGCAATGTGGCAGATGTTGCAGGTGTATGGAATAGGAGGTAGGTTACTGAAAGCAGTGAAAAGTTTTTATGAGGATAGTGAGGCTCAGCTTTTTGCTGATGACACTGTGCTCTTGGGAGATTCTGAAGAGAAGTTGCAGAGG
The DNA here is from genome assembly GCA_009830355.1 of Cherax destructor. Lineage (NCBI taxonomy): Eukaryota > Metazoa > Arthropoda > Malacostraca > Decapoda > Parastacidae > Cherax > Cherax destructor. Next base: position 49,221 of record WNWK01005352.1, read on the forward strand.
TTGGTGGATGAATTTGGTAGGGTGTGTAAAAGAAGAAAATTGAAAGTGAATATAGGAAAGAGTAAGGTGATGAGGATAACAAAAAGATTAGGTGACGAAAGATTGGATATCAGATTGGAGGGAGAGAGTATGGAGGAGGTGAATGTATTCAGATATTTGGGAGTGGACATGTCAGCAGATGGGTCTATGAAGGATGAGGTGAATCATAGAATTGATGAGGGGAAAAGGGTGAGTCGAGCACTTCAGAGTCTGTGGAGACAAAGAACCTTGTCCATGGATCTCAATTACTCAAACCCATACTATTTGCAGATGACACTACATACGTTATCTCGCACCCAAGCCCAGACATACTACCCAACACTGTAAATACTGAATTGCAGAAAATATCTACCTGGATGATGACCAACAAACTTACTCTCAATAATGATAAAACCTATTTTATCCAGTTTGGGAACAGAGCTACAAACGCACCACTTAACATAATTATAAACGGGTCCCCTATCACAAAACTCACAGAGGGAAAATTCTTAAAAATCCATCTTGACAGTGGCCTCAAATTTCAGACACATATACAACAAATTTCCAAGAAAGTCTCAAAGACCGTGGGAATACTATCCAAGATATGGTACTATGTTCCACAACCAGCTCTCCTTACCCTATATCACTCACTCATTTACCCCTACCTCACCTATGGAATCTGCGCATGGGGCTCTACATCAATAACGCATCTCAGACCACTAATAACACAACAAAAGGCAGCAGTTAGAATGATAACAAATTCACACTCCAGACAACATACTCCACCAATATTCAAAAACCTAAACTTACTCACCATACAAGACATTCATACTTTTTACTGTGCCTATTACATACATAGAACAATCTATGCAAATATTAACCCACCACTCAAACTTCTCCTTACCAATTTTAACAGGACACATGACCATAACACTAGACACAGATCACTCCTCGATGTTCCCCGTGTCCATCTAACACTATTTAAAAACTCAATGCATATAAAAGGCACGAAAATTTGGAATTCATTACCTGTCATTGCCAAAGAAACCCTGCCTGTACCCCAATTCAAAACGATGCTAAAAAAAACACCTTCTCACCCAAACCTAAATGCTCAATATCAAAGATTCCCAACAAAGTAGAATAATCACTTAAATGTAAAAACCTGATTAATCACTTAAATGTAAAAACCTGTTATGAATAATACATACTAAGCTAACTGTTTCTATAACATTTACATTATAATGACAACGTAAACTGTAACTGCAATGCAATTAATTGTTTTAAATTGTTATCTCACTCAATTAGTTGCATTGCTGCAATTAATAAATTATTATGTTCAGCTTATATTCAAACTTTATAACTTAGATACACAATTATACTTATTTTATAAATTATCAACCATAATTTTTTTACTATGTAGTCTACTATTAAATAGTCCTAAGAATGCCCGCAATGCACAGCATATTAGGAGCTTTTGGCATGTACATCTCATTTATACCTATGTATCATGTCTACCTATGTATCATTGTACCATGTCTAAATAAATATTATTATTATTAGTATTAGTATTAGTATGAGAGTATAGTTATACCAACACTCTTATATGGGTGTGAAGTATGGGTGATGAATGTTGCAATGAGGAGAAGGCTGGAGGCAGTGGAGATGTCATGTCTGAGGTCAATGTGTGGTGTGAATATAATGCAGAGAATTCGGAGTTTGGAAATTAGGAGGAGGTGCGGGATTACCAAAACTATAATCCAGAGAGCTGAGGAGGGGTTGTTGAAGTGGTTCGGACATGTAGAGAGAATGGAACGAGACAGAATGACTTCGAGAGTGTATAAATCTGTAGTGGAGGGAAGGCAGGGTAGGGGTCAGCCTAGGAAAGGTTGGAGGGAGGGGGTAAAGGAGGTTTTGTGTGCGAGGGGCTTGGACTTCCAGCAAGCATGTGTGAGAGTATTTGATAGGAGGACCTAAATGCTAAAGTAGGAGAAACATGTAGAGAGGGTGTGGTAGGTAAGTTTGGGGTGCCAGGTGTAAATGAAAATGGGAGCCCTTTGATTGAACTTTGTATAGAAAGGGGTTTAGTTATAGGTAATACATATTTTAAGAAAAAGAGGATAAATAAGTATACAAGATATGATGTAGGGCGTAATGACAGTAGTTTGTTGGACTATGTATTGGTAGATAAAAGACTGTTGAGTAGACTTCAGGATGTACATGTTTATAGAGGGGCCACAGATATATCAGATCACTTTTTAGTTGTAGCTAAAGTGGGAGTAAAAGGTAGATGGGATACAAGGAAAATAGAAGCAGTAAGTAAGAGAGGTGAAGGTTTATAAACTAAAAGAGGAGGCAGTTAGGGTAAGATATAAACAACTATTGGAGGATAGATGGGCTAGTAAGAGTGTAGGCAATGGGGTCGAAGATGTATGGAGTAGGTTAAAGAATGTAGTGTTAGAGTGTTCGGCAGAAGTTTGTGGTTACAGGAAAGTGGGTGCAGGAGGGAAGAAGAGCGATTGGTGGAATGATGATGTAAAGAGAGTAGTAAGGGAGAAAAGGTTAGCATATGAGAGGTTTTTACAAAGTAGAAGTGATGCAAGGAGGGAAGAGTATATGAAGAAAAAAAGAGAGGTTAAGAGAGTGGTCAAGCAATGTAAAAGAGGCAAATGAGAGAATGGGTGAGATGTTATCAACAAATTTTGTTGAAAATAAGAAAAGTTTTGGAGTGAGATTAATAAGTTGAGGAAGCCTAGGGAACAAATGGATTTGACAGTTAAAAATAGGAGAGGAGAGTTATTAAATGGAGAGTAAGAGGTATCGGGAATATGGAGGGAATATTTTGAGGAGTTGTTAAATGTTGATGAAGACAGTGAAGCTGTGATTTCGTGTATAGGGCAAGGTGAATAACATCTTGTAGGAGTGCGGAAGAGCCAGTTGTGAGTGTGGGGAAAGTTTGTGAGGCAGTGGGTAGAATGAAAGGGGGTAAGGCAGCTGGGATTGATAAGATAAAGGTAGAAATGTTAAAAGCAGGCGGAGATATTGTTTTGGAGTGGTTGGTGCTATTATTTAATACATGTATGGAAGAGGGTAAGGTACCTAGGGACTGGCAGAGAGCATGTATTGTTCCTTTGTATAAAGGCAAAGGGGACAAAAGAGAGTGCAAAAATTATAGGGGAATAAGTCTGTTGAGTATACCAGGTAAAGTGTATGGTAGAGTTATTATTGAAAGAATTAAGAGTAAGACGGAGAGGAGAATAGCAGATGAACAAGGTGGCTTTAGGAAAGGTAGGGGGTGTGTAGACCAAGTGTTTGCAGTAAAACATATAGGTGAACAGTATTTGGATAAGGGTAAAGAGGTTTTGTGTCATTTATGGATTTGGAAAAGGCGTATGATAGGGTAGATAGGGGGGCAATGTGGCAGATGTTGCAGGTGTATGGAATAGGAGGTAGGTTACTGAAAGCAGTGAAGAGCTTTTATGAGGATAGTGAGGCTCAGGTTAGTGTGTGTAGGAGAGAGGGAGATTATTTCCTGGTAAAAGTAGGCCTTAGACAGGGATGTGTGATGTCACTGTGGTTGTTCAATATATTTATAGATGGGGTTGTAAGAGAAGTGAATGCGAGGGTCTTGGCAAGAGGTGTGGGGTTAAAAGACAAAGAATCAAATACAAAGTGGGAGTTGTCACAGTTGCTTTTTGCTAATGACACTGTGCTTTTGGGAGATTCTGAAGAGAAGTTGCAGAGGTTGGTGGATGAATTTGGTAAGGTATGTAAAAGAAGAAAATTGAAAGTGAATATAGGAAAGAGTAAGGTGATGAGGATAACAAAAAGATTAGGTGACGAAAGTTTGGATATCAGATTGGAGGGAGAGAGTATGGAGGAGGTGAATGTATTCAGATATTTGGGAGTGGACATGTCAACAGATGGGTCTATGAAGGATGAGGTGAATCATAGAATTGATGAGGGAAAAGGGTGAGTGGTGCACTTGGGTCTGTGGAGACAAGAACTTTGTCCATGGAAGTTAAGAGGAATGATGAAGTATAGTTATACCAACATTCTTATATGGGTGTGAAGCATGGGTGATGAATGTCGCAACAAGGAGAAGGCTGGAGGCAGTGGAGTTGTCATGTCTGAGGTCAATGTGTGGTGTGAATATAATGCAGAGAATTCGGAGTTTGGAAATTAGGAGGAGGTGCGGGATTACCAAAACTATTATCCAGAGGGCTGAGGAGGGGTTGTTGAGGTGGTTCGGACATGTAGAAGAATGGAACGAAACAGAATGACCTCGAGTGTATAAATCTGTAGGGGAGGGAAGGCGGGGTATTAGTCGGCCTAGGAAATGTTGGAGGAGGGTAAAAGAGGTTTTTGTGTGCAAGGGGCTTGGATTTCCAGCAAGCATGCGTGTGCATATTTGATAGGAGTAAATAGAGACAAATGGTTTTTAATACTTGAAGTGCTGTTGGAGTGTGAGCAAAGTAACATTTATGAAGGGATTCAGGGAAACCGGCAGGCCGGACTTGAGTCCTGGAGATGGGAAGTACAGTGTCTGCACTCTGAAGGAGGGGTGTTAATGTTGCAGTTTTATAACTGTAGTGTAAAGCACCCCTCTGGCAAGACAGTGATGGAGTGAATGATGACAAAAGTTTTTCTTTTTCGGGCCACCCTGCCTTGGTGGGAATCAACCGATGTGTTAATAAAAAAAAATAAAAAAGAATGGAGACAAATGGTTTTTAATACTTGACGTGCTGTTGGAGTGTGAGCAAAGTAACATTTATGAAGGGATTCAGGGAAACCGGCAGGCCGGACTTGAGTCCTGGAGATGGGAAGTACAGTGTCTGCACTCTGAAGGAAGGGTGTTAATGTTGCAGTTTTATAACTGTAGTGTAAAGCACCCCTCTGGCAAGACAGTGATGGAGTGAATGATGATGAAAGTTTTTCTTTTTCAGACCACCCTGCCTTGGTGGGAATCAAATGTAAAGTCAAATGTAAGGTCAAATGTAAACTAGATTAGTCATTTCAGACCCCACAAAAATATACTTACAAAAGCACTTACGAAAATACACTTACATAATTGTTCAAGTTTGGAGGTGAACGAAAACCGAGGGTCCACTGTATTACATTACTGCATATGGTTGTATTATATTACTGCATATGGTTGTATTACATTACTGCATATGGTTGTATTATATTACTGCATATGGTTGTATTACATTACTGCATATGGTTGTATTATATTACTGCATATGGTTGTATTACATTACTGCATATGGTTGTATTACATTACTGCATATGGTTGTATTACATTACTGCATATGTTTGTATTACATTACTGCATATGGTTGTATTATATTACTGCATATGATTGTATTATATTACTGCATATGGTTGTATTATATTACTGCATATGGTTGTATTATATTACTGCATATGGTTGTATTATATTACTGCATATGGTTGTATTATATTACTGCATATGGTTGTATTATATTACTGCATATGGTTGTATTATATTACTGCATATGGTTGTATTATATTACTGCATATGGTTGTATTATATTACTGCATATGGTTGTATTATATTACTGTATATGGTTGTATTATATTACACTATATGGTTGTATTATATTACTGTATATGGTTGTATTATATTACTGTATATGGTTGTATTATATTACTGTATATGGTTGTATTATATTACTGTATATGGTTGTATTATATTACTGTATATGGTTGTATATTACTGTATATGGTTGTATTATATTACTGTATATGGTTGTATTATATTACTGTATATGGTTGTATTATATTACTGTATATGGTTGTACGTAATATATTACTGTACAGTGGACCCCCGAGTTTCGGCCATAATTCATTCCAGAAGGCTGTTCAAATGCCATTACCAAACAAATTTGTTCCCATAAGGAATAATGTAAAGTAGGTTAGTCCGTTTCAGACCCCCAAAAGTACACTTACAAAAGCACTTATAATATTACACTTACATAATTGTTCGAGTTTTGAGGTAGCTGAAACTCGGGGGTCCACTGTATATGGTTGTATTATATTACTGTATGTGGTTGAATTATATTACTGTATACAGCTGTATTATATTACTGTATGTGGTTGTATTATACAGTGGACCCCTGGTTTACGTACTGCTCCAAACTCGAACAATTATGTAAGTGTATTTTTGTAAGTGCTTTTGTAAGTGTATTTTTGGGGGTGCGTATTTGATAGGAGTATTTGATAGGAGTGAATGGAGGCATATGGTTTTTAATACTTGACGTGCTGTTGGAGTGTGAGCAAAGTAACATTTATGAAGGGATTCAGGGAAACCGGCAGGCCGGACTTGAGTTCTGGAGATGGGAAGTACAGTGCCGGCACTCTGAAGGAGGGGTGTTAATGTTGCAGCTTTAAAACTGTAGTGTAAAGCACCCTTCTGGCAAGACAGTGATGGAGTGAATGATGATGAAAGTTTTTCTTTTTCGGGCCACCCTGCCTTGGTGGGAATCGGCCGATGTGTTAATAAAAAAAAAAAAAAAAAAAAAATTGGGGTCTAAAAGGACTAATCTAATTTACATTATTCCTTATGGGAACAAATTCATTTGGTAACGGCACTTGAACAGTATTCTGGAACGAATTAATTACGTAAACTGGGGTACCACTGTATTACTGTATACAGCTGTATTATATTACTGTATGTGGTTGTATTATATTACTGTATACAGCTGTATTATATTACTGTATACAGCTGTATTATATTACTGTATACAGCTGTATTATATTACTGTATAAAGCTGTATTATATTACTGTATAAAGCTGTATTATATTACTGTATAAAGCTGTAGTATATTACTGAATATGGTTGTATTATATTAGTATACAGTGGAACCCCGGATTTCAGTTTTAACCCTTTGACGAGCCACTGTTTCGGACGTATCTATATGCCTAAATTCTAGCGGCCTCAAATCAAACAGGAGAAAGCTGGTAGGCCTACATTGTGAGAAATGGGTCTGTGTGGTCAGTGTGCAGTATAAAAAAATCGGGCAGCCAGTGGTGCATTGTGGGAACGCCATTTCAGTAGTCCTTGTTCAGCATGCCTAGCGGTAAGAATTATCTGACTCCTTGGCGCATCTGGGACTGTTCTCATCCTCAATGATAGCTCTAACACAGATGGAAGTGTCTCTGAAGATGAATTTCATGGTTTTGAGGAGTTTGTGACCGAAAGCAATGCCCAGGATACCAGAAGGAAGGAAGGAAAAAAGAAAGAAAGTAAGGAAGGAAGGAAGAGATGAGAGGAAGGAAGGAAGGAAAGAAGAGATGAAAGGAAGGAAGGAAAGAAGAGATGAAAGGAAGGAAGGAAGGAAAGAAGAGATGAAAGGAAGGAAGGAAGGAAAGAAGAGAAAGGAAGGAAGAAGGAAGGAAGAAGAGAAAGAAGAAAGAAAGGAAGGAGAGATGAGAGGAAGGAAGGAACAAAAGAAGAAAGAAAGAAAGGAAGGAGGGATGAGAGGAAGGAAGGAACAAAAGAAGTAAGAAAGGAAGGACGAAAAAAAGAAAGGAATGAATGAAGGAAGAAAGGAAGGCAGGAAGGAAGAGATGAGAGGAAGGAAGGAAGAGACGAGAGGAAGGAAGGAAGGAAATAAGTAAGAAAGGAATGAAGGAAGAAAGGAAGCTAGGAAGGAGGTTGTGGGGAAGACATGGGTCCCCTTTTGTGTTGACAGATTGACAGCAGTGAGGGTGGTGAGTAATGGTATAATATGTCATTTTGACAGCTGCCTTACCCTGACTCAGCAAATTTATATGTCCACACACACACACACAACTTCAAGTGCTAAGGAAAGTTGATGGAAAGTGTCCAGTCATTATATATGTGTATATATATTATAGAACAATAGCAATAGGTAGGCAAGTAAGCAAGTAGGTAAGTAGGTACGTAAGTAGGTAAGTAAGTAGGTAAGCAAGTAGGTAAGTAAGTAGGTAAGCAAGTAGGTAAGTAGGTAAGTAGGTACGTAAGTAGGTACATAAGTAGGTATGTAATTAGGTAAGTAAGTAGGTAGGAAGGACTGTGGGGAAGAGGAGCATGGGACCCCATGAGTGTTGACAGGCAGTGAGGGTGGTGAGTGGTGGTATAATATGTCATTTTGACAGCAGCCGCACCCTGACTCAGCATATTTACAAGTCCACACACTCACAACAACCAGCTTCCAGAAGCCTAATGTCAGTTCTATGAAGTGTCCAGTGACTATATATGTGTATATATATAGAAACCAGAAGGAAGGAGATGAAAGAAAGGAAGGACAGTAGGAAAGGAAGGAAGGTAGGAATGTAGGAAGGAAGGAATGTAGGAAGGAAGGAAGGAATGTAGGAAGGAAGGAAGGAATGTAGGAAGGAAGGAAGGAATGTAGGAAGGAAGGAATGTAAGAAGGAATGAAGGAATGTAGGAAGGAATGAAGGAATGTAGGAAGGAAGGAATGTAGGAAGGAAGGAATGTAGGAAGGCATGTAGGAAGGAAGGTTGGAAGGAAGGTAGGAAGGAAGGTAGGAAGGAAGGTAGGAAGGAATGCAGGAAGGAAGGCAGGAAGGAAGGCAGGAGGGAAGGTAGGAAGGAAGGCAGGAGGGAAGGTAGAAAGGAAGGTAGGATCCAGGCAGGAAGGAAGGTAGGCAGGAAGGAAGGAAGGTAGGCAGGAAGGAAGGTAGGAAAATAGGAAGGAAGGCAGGAAGGAAGATAGGAAGGAAGGAATGACGACCCAGAAACAACAACCAGCTTCCAGAAGCTAATAGTAATTCTATGAAGTGTCCAGTGATTATATATGTGTATATATAGAAACCAAAAGGAAGGAAGGAATGTAGGAAGGAAGGTTAGAAGGAATGAAGGAAGGAAGGAAGGTCGGAATGATGACCCAGACACAACAACCAGCTTCCAGAAGCTTATAGCAGTTCTAGGCACGTGTCCAGTGACTATGTGTGTATTTATAGAAACCAGAAGGAAGAAAGGAAGGACGAGATGAAAGGTAGTAAGGAAGGAAGGTAGGTAGGTAGGTAGGTAGGTAGGTAGGTAGGTAGGTAGGTAGGTAGGTAGGAAGGAAGGAAGGAATGTAGGAAGGAAGGAATGTAGGAAGGAAGGAATGTAGGAAGGAAGGAATGTAGGAAGGAAGGAATGTAGGAAGGAAGGAATGTAGGAAGGAAGGAATGTAGGAAGGAATGACGACCCAGACGACCACCAACCTAGGATAACTACCTAACACAACTGCTTGCTACTACTTTGAAGAAAACTGCTCAAAAGAGATGTTTTGTCTGTGTATATACAAAAAAACGCCCACAAAAATGCAGACACACTCGTTTTATGTGTGAGGAATGTAAAACACCACTGTGCATGGAACCATGTTTCAAAGAGTTCCACAAGCTGCAGAATGTCTATGAACATGTCCAGTGACTGCACATTTGTATATATATTATAGAACAATAGTAATAAAGATTTTTTTTGTATTGTTCATTTGTGTAAACAAGTTTTGTAAACAATATAAAGATACTAATGTTTATGCTATTATTGTGTTGCATACAACGAATGTATATATATACATTGCACCTTACCTTGGTCTCACAGGCCACATAAGTTACGTAAAAAAAGAAAATAGTGAAAAAAACAAGAAATCTACGAATGGAAGTAAACAAATGTTTACTGAGTGAGCGGCAGTCGCCGCTGTTGCCATACACGGCTCATTTTCTGCCAACTTTACACCTCCATATCTCGGTGAGTATTGATGGCAAAAATCTGTTTTTAGGATAAAAACAATCAGAAAAATAATCTTAACATTTTGATAAGAAAAAATAATTTTTTTTTTTTTGAATATTTTGCGACAACAGAATGGCACTCAGGATTGAGGGTTGCGACAGTCAAAGGGTTAATCAGTTCCAGAAGGTCGGCCTAAATGCTTTGTGTGGGCACAGGCAGACAGACACGTTTGGTACGGTGGACGAAAACCAAGGTGACGAACGAAAACTGGGACAATATTTTGACGAAAAAAGTTGTCGAAACCGAATTCAACGAAAACCAGGGCAAACGAAAACCAAGGTTCCACTGTACAGTGGAACCTCCACTTAAGAGAGCCCCACGTGCGAGTTTTTCCAGATACAAGCAGTCGCTCTGTCGATTTTTTGCTTCCAGATGCGAGCAGGCCTCAAGGAAGGTTCCTTCACGCTGGTGAGGGGCTCTTGTTCTTGATCTAGGGAACTGGATCTGTGCTCCAGTTCCCTAAATTAATAATAATAATAATAATTATTAATATTATAATTATTATTATAATAAATTATTTTTTGTAAATATTTTTTTCTCAGTTGTTTGTTGGGCTATCTTATTGAAACTTGGGCAATGTATGATGGAAAGATGCTTCTTAACATAAACCAAAAATGAAAAAATCGGACCATAAATAATGGAGTTCACTTCTCAGGCATTTGCCATCCCTTAGCGGTATTTTCATGTGGTTTTTATGGGTGTATTCTCTTTTTTTTGTCTCGTTTGATAGAATGGAAGATATACAGTAGAACGTCATTTAGCACGAGATTATGTTGCACGTTACGGGTATTGCACGATTTAAGATTTGCGACACATTATCATCTTACACGACGTAAAGATGATATTACACGGTTCGGCAGGAGGGGAAAAAATTTTGAGCGCGCGGTCGCCCGCGGTGGGTTAAACCATTGAGTTAGTGGGGGTCCTACTAAGGGTGGCTATGAGCCACATCAAGTGTTTAATACTGAAGAGACAAGTGTTTTCTGGAAGAAAATGCCAACAGGAACTTATATCAGTCAGCAAGAGAAAAGTGCACCAGGCTTCAAGACAGCAAAGGATCACTTCACCTTGCTCCTTTTCGGTAATACATCATGTGATTTCAAGTGTAAGCCCATGGTTATTTACTGCCTAAGAATCCTCATGCTTTGAGGAAATGGGAATTTGTTTTTCCTTCCTGCTAACTGTAAGTTTATTCAGATACACAGGGCCAGGAGCTGAGTCTCGACCCCTGCAACCACAATTAGGTGAGTACAGTTACATACATTATCATACATAGCAGCATATGTGTAGAGAACCTAGGATAACCCAAGTCAGTCAATGGAAATACTAAGTCACTCTGACTTTTTTGGGTTATCCTAGGTTCTCTACACATATGCTGCTATGTATGATAATCTTCGTAACTGTATCTGTGTATACCTGAATAAACTTACTTACAGTTTGCGGGAAGGAATAACAAATAACCGTTCCCACAAGCAGACGCCTTGTTGTGGTTCAGCAGACACCACCCGCCTTCCCCAGCCACCCCGGACCCCACCATCCCAGCATTCGTACGTATTTCATACGCATCAAGAAGTCCTGGCTACAAGCCAGCTGTTTGTGAAGAATAAGAGAGAGTGAATTGTGCTTTGATCTTGAATTAACGAAGAAAACAAAGATATTAGACAAGACACAACCCGTGGCCGTAATGAAGTGTTACTTTGTACACATAAAAAGATGTAAACATAAGTTTGTGTGACTGACTGACTTACTGACTGACTGACTTGACTGACTGACTGAATGAATGACTGACTGACTGACTGACTTGACTGACTGACTGACTGACTGACTTGACTGACTGACTGACTTGACTGACTGACTGACTTACTGACTGACTTGACTGACTGACTGACTTACTGACTGACTTGACTGACTGACTGACTTACTGACTGACTTGACTGACTGACTGACTTACTGACTGACTTGACTGACTGACTGACTGACTGACTTGACTGACTGACTTGACTGACTTACTTGACTGACTTACTGAATGACTTGACTGACTTACTGAATGACTTGACTGACTTACTGAATGACTTGACTGACTTACTGAATGACTTGACTGACTTACTGAATGACTTGACTGACTTACTGAATGACTTGACTGACTTACTGAATGACTTGACTGACTTACTGAATGACTTGACTGACTTACTGAATGACTTGACTGACTTACTGAATGACTTGACTGACTTACTGAATGACTTGACTGACTTACTGAATGACTTGACTGACTTACTGAATGACTTGACTGACTTACTGAATGACTGCTGACCGAAGCTGGACTTACTGAATGACTTGACTGACTTACTGAATGACTTGACTGACTTACTGAATGACTTGACTGACTTACTGAATGACTTGACTGACTTACTGAGATGCACAATGACTTGACTGACTTACTGAATGACTTACTGAACGGCTGGACTTACTGAATGACTTGACTGACCTACTGAATGACTTGACTGACTTACTGAATGACTTGACTGACTTACTGAATGACTTGACTGACTTACTGAATGACTTGTCTGACTTACTGAATGACTTGACTGACTTACTAAATGACTTGACTGACTTACTGAATGACTTGACTGACTTACTGAATGACTTGACTGACTTACTGAATGACTTGTCTGACTTACTGAATGACTTGACTGACTTACTGAATGACTTGACTGACTTACTGAATGACTTGACTGACTTACTGAATGACTTGACTGACTTACTGAATGACTTGACTGACTTACTGAATGACTTGACTGACTTACTGAATGACTTGACTGACTTACTGAATGACTTGACTGACTTACTGAATGACTTGACTGACTTACTGAATGACTTGACTGACTTACTGAATGACTTGACTGACTTACTGAATGACGACTGACTTACTGAATGACGACTGACTTACTGAATGACGACTGACTTACTGAATGACGACTGACTTACTGAATGACGACTGACTTACTGAATGATGACTGACTTACTGAATGGCTTGACTGACTTACTGAATGACTTGACTGACTTACTGAATGGCTTGACTGACTTACTGAATGGCTTGACTGACTTACTGAATGACTGACTGACTTACTGATTGGCTTGGCTGACTTAATGTTAGACACTCAGTTCAACCATCGACTTCAGTTCAGAACCTCTACTATCCACCTTAGCTCATTAGGGCCACAGCATAACTCTTCACTCTCTTCTGATATTCACAAACACCAGCACCCACAATTTAAGGTAAATACTATTATTTCTGTTACATTTGTATCAACAGAAAAATAAATAATACATCACGATAATGAACTACAATTACATTTTCACTTTTATTTTTGTAAGATCTGTTGGTCAAAAAAAACTTGTTTGGTTTTTTGGGGACCCCTGGAACAAACCCCTATTTTTCCCATAAGTTCTGTTAATTATTTAACACAAAATTATCTAACACGACTTTTTCAGGAACGTAATTCTTTGTAAATGACGGTCTACTGTATTACTATGGCATCAAGACTAGAGGGACACTCTTAGTTTTTTAATTTTACCTGCATTCAGCACACTGTGTAAATATATTTAGGACGGGTACACATAAGTATAATTATCAGAGTACATAAAAATATGGAATAACTTTAAAATATTGAAATTATGGATAGTTTCCAGACATAATAGAGATGTCCACGGAGAATGTAAACAAACGGGGTCCCGTTTTAGAAAGACTATTTGGGTAAGCGAGTTTTGGTCATAATTTAAAATCGGCCATATTAGTGTAACCCCAAAAGGGGGCCCTACTGTACATGGTGTGGCCTATGCAATGGGTAGCAAGACATACATGAAATCTTGCATGTTTATAGACAGAAAAAGATATAAATCCTACCATCATAATAATAATAATAATAAAAATTTTTTATTTCAATGCATGTTACAAGTGTACAATGTTATTGGTAGTTACAATTATAAAAATTATAAAACTGAAACAAGGAGAGCCACTGGCATGCCATGGCATTAGGGGTTTATTCTAGAGACTTATTCACTAAGTATTTAAAGCTAAAGAAATTGATTGAGCTTTTTCTAGTTCTGTATTATTTAAATTATTAAATGGTTATACATTAAATTTAAAAAACAATACAAGAGAAAATTTGGGTTTTTTAATCTAGTTGTAGAATTTATTTAAAATTACAGTATGTTGATGCTATACTAGTTAAAACAATACTAGAAATAGTTTTTAAAGTTTCATCTAGATATTATTTTATTTCAAATTAAGAAAATGATGAATATAAGATTTTAAATGTAAAACAATAAATTGTAGTTAGAACAAAAATTATACAAATTAAAAAAAAATAAAAAAAGGGATATCCAACATTTCTGGAAGCGGCAGGACTCAATGTTGCTGTCAGGGGGCATCCACGCCAACTTCTCCATAAGTACTGACCCTATTTTTTTTTTTTTTTTTTTTTTTTTTCTTATTACACACAGAAAATTGCCCTTTTTTTAACCCTTAACTGTCCCAAAAATAGATCTCTGTTTTTACTGCCAGCGCTCCAAACATAGACGGGGTTATATTTTTCCTCCTAAATTTGACCGATTGGCCCGAGCTGCCTGGTCAGTTTGAATGGGTCTTAACATTTACTTTAATTAAACCCCTTTTGGGGGGCCAAGGGGGGGCTCTGAAACCGTTTTAGGGTCCAAATTTAAAAAAATAAAAAAAAATTTTTTTTTATGGAATGATAGAGAATCTTTTCCGATCATAACGCCACAAAAATTATGAAATTTGATCGAAAACTAAAGGAATTATGCTTTCGAAGTTAGGGGTAATGACACTTACGCATCAGCGATTTAACCCATTTGAGCCCTATTTTCGGCAATTGCAATGTTTCAGTCTACTACAATTATAGCTTTTTCGCTAGAACTCCATTTGTTCTATCGAGAGTACACAAACTCCTTTTCCAATTTCAACTACCCAAAATAGTGGTCAGAAAAAGGCAATTGGCCAATTTTACACAAATTTCAAACGATGCCAATTTTTAAAAAGGACCCCAAAAAACAAGACATTCCCCCATAAAACAACATCTTCTCTGTTCATTAGTTACGTCTCCCGGCCCCTCTTACATTACTTTTGCTTTCCATTTTGAATTTTATTCTCACAAAAAAAAAGAAGATTTATTGTTATGTATACAACTGCATCATTGTAAAAAAGGTATAAATAATATCAGAGCATTGTGCAAAAATTGACTCGCCAGTTGATGTGTATTGACATGGGGTGAGTTTACTCTTGAACATCGTCAAAAAAACGAACATTTTCCCACTTTGAGCTCAATTTCAAGGTACTTGTTATTGTCAAACCAATCAAAATCCCTCTATTTCTGTAATATATCGTCCATTCTATCAAATAAGAAAAAGAAAACGAAATACAACAATAAATACCATACGAAAATGACGGGAAAGTCGCTGTTTTAAACCCAAAAAACACGGCATTTTTTTTTTTCCTCATTATGCACTGTGTGGTGCGGGAAATTTTTTTTATACCGCACACTGACCGCACAGACCCATTCTATCACATCTAGGCCAAACAGCTTGTTTCTGCTTGATTTGGGGGGCCTAAAATTTAGGAGTACTAGTCGTCAATAACCCCAGTGCGTAAGACGCTAGTCGCCCAAAAACCCCCAAAGGGTTAAACTGTCCACATGTAGATATATGTTCACCCCGGTAGCTGACCGAATATTTTAAATTTTTTTTTTTTTAAATGAGCACATTTTTATAAACAGGATAGGCAAAAAAAAATTTTTGGGGGGGCCAGTACTTACCGAGATAAAAGCCTGCCAATTTGGTACGGGATGCTCACCTGACGGCAACATAAAGTCCTACAGCTTGCAGAAGTAAGGGATATAGTATTTTTTTTTTAAGTTATATAATTTTTATGTTCTGATAATTACAATTTACAATAGTTCTTGGATTTCATAGCCAATCTTTATTCTAACACTAATATTATGCTGAAATAGTACTCAAATAGTCACAATCACACCAACAGGTGAAAAGTTTCACCTTCCTTGGTCATTTACTATTGTCTATAAATAAAACAAAGATTTATAGGTCCCAGCAATGTTTTAGACATCCTGGAGATATATGAAACTCCTGATTTTGGTGTGTTGAAAAGTGTCAGAAAATCGATAGCCCAGTGATATTTGATAAATGTCAGCGTGCTGGGGGGAACCCTCCTTTTAATGTCTGTCTTGTCTGTATTTTTCATTGTCGATATGTCTGTCTGTCAACTCTGCTTATCTTCTGCCTGTGTATGTCTTTCCGTCTGTTTGTCTCAGTCTCAGAGTTCGCCGTAAGCCAACACGTATTATCACATCCAGAAGTGACGATGCATTTTCCCAGGGTTTCCATGCTTATTATTATTATATCTACAAGCATTGAAAGCATTTTGCCGGGTTTTTTTGGGTTATCCTAGGTAATTTAACTATGTATAATAACTGTATTATGTGTACATACGAGACAGATATGGGATATATAGATATACAGTGGTACTCGACTTACATATTAATCCGTCAGAGGGGCATATCTTAAGACAAAAATCGTTAGACAAACAATTTTCCCCATAAGAAATAATGGAAATAAATTTAATCCTCCAAGATTTCCCAAAAGTAGTTAAAAAATTTTTTTAGAATTTTTGGACATTAAATAATACACAATTTAATAAAGAATATCTAAATACAATGCAAATATTGAACAATAACATGTCACTTACATTTATTGAAGAGTTGTTGATTTTGGAGGACGGGGGGAGGGGGGAAAGGGGGAGTAGTATGTAGTGTTTGGGAAAGGGGGAAACCCCTTTCCCTTAACACTGCAGGTACCAAGTTCTTTTTGGGGGGTTTTCCTTTTTTTTGAATGCTACACTCCCTGCATGAATGCTACACTCCCCCATGCCTACTACACTCCCTGCATCCTTGCTACACTCCCTGCATCTTTTCACACTCCCTGCATCCTTGCTACACTCCCTGCATCCTTTCTACACTCCCCGCATCCTTCCCCCTCATCCTTTACACTCCCCCGCATCCTTGTACACCCCGCATCCTTTCTAACTCCCTGCATCCTTTACACTCCCCGCATCCTTGCCACTCCCGCATCCTTGCTACACTCCCTGATCCTTGCCACCCCTGCATCCTTGCACACTCCCTGCATCCTTGCTACACTCCCCACCTTACACTCCCTGCATCCCTGCTACACTCCCCGCATCCCTGCTACCCCCTCCCTGCACCCTGCACCCTGCCCCCCGCTACACTCCCCGCATCCTTTTCTCCTCCCCGCATCCCTCTACACTCTCAGCATCTTTGCTACACTCTCAGCATCTTTGTACCCCTGCATGCCCACCCCTGCATGCCTGCTACCTCCCTGCATAAATGCTTCACCCCCGCACATTCTTTACCACAGGCTTGGCACTAGGAGCTTTTTTGGGGGCCCATGGTGGCTTATTTAGCAGGAAGCACTAAAAACAGGGGAAAAATGACAATATACTGGTATGAATGCGGGGGGGTGGGTGGGTGGTCGCCCCACTTGTAAAAAATGCCCCTGCGCTCCCCGGGGTGGGGCTCAGCTGGGGGCCGCGGACACGTCCGGCGTGTGTTAGACAATCAAACAACGTAAATCGATTTTAAATTTTTTAGTTTTTAAAATTTTCGAATAACAAGATGATAGATGTGTTGAGGTACCACTGTAGATAGATATAAAAAAAGAAAAGACAAAAAAATATGGGCAGATAGAGAGACAGCCAAAGCCAAGCCTGCCAATATATAAGAACATAAAAAGAAGGAACACTGCAGCAGGCCTACTGGCCCATGCAAGGCAGGTCCATGTCACCCCACAACCCAAACCCAAAGACCCACCTAGTCAGGTCCATCCTCTGAAGGAAGGAGCATGGCATCAGACCTAGTAGCACGGCATCAGACCTAGTAGACAAGCTAGTAGGTCCAACTCACCCACCCACAGCCCCTGATTTATCTAACCATTTTTTCTTTCCTCTTATAAGGGGGGGTGTTAATGCAATATCATTGAATTTTTGTTTGCCACACTATTTGCTCTAGCTGGCATAAAGAACTGGGCTCCCACAAGGTACTAATGGTCCCAGATTTTTTTTAAAACTGCGTGACTGAGGGCGCAGACCCATTCTCTCGTGTCTAGGCGACTCAGGCCTATTTCACTAAATTTGAAGGAATGAAAAATCTAGCTCTACGTCGGTCAGATACCAGGAAATATATCTACGAGGGGTTTAAAAAAATCTGGGACCACTTTACCTTGTGGGGAGCACCAGTTCAGTTAAGTGCCAGCTAGAGCCCGTGTGGCAAACACCAGGGGTTCCAATGTTATGTCATATTAACATCACCTTTTAAAGAAAAGTGATGTTGACCCCGAGTTCAGTGGCTTTGAGATGGATGTCAAAAATTTTCGAGGAAATATCAAAAACCCCGATAATAACCCAAAATGTGCCACCTTGACTGACGTATTGAATCACTTGACTGACGTAGTGAATCCTTGACTGACGTAGTGAATCACTTGACTGACGTAGTGAATCACTTGACTGACGTAGTGAATCACTTGACTGACGTAGGCTAGAATCACTTGACTGACGTAGGAATCACTTGACTGACGTAGTGAATCACTTGACGGGACGTAGTGAATCACTTGACTGACGTAGTGAATCACTTGACTGCGAGTGAATCACTTGACTGACGTAGTGAATCACTTGACGGGCGTAGTGAATCACTTGACTGGCGTAGTGAATCTCTTGACTGGCGTAGTGAATCTCTTGACTGCGTAGTGAATCTCTTGACTGACGTGTGAATCTTTTGACTGACGTAGTGAATCTCTTGACTGACGTAGTGAATCTCTTGACTGACGTAGTGAATCTCTTGACTGACGTAGTGAATCTCTTGACTGATTGTCGTAGTGAATCTCTTGACTGCGTAGTGAATCTCTTGACTGCGTAGTGAATCTCTTGACTGGGGACCGTAAGTGAATCTCTTGACTGACGTAGTGAATCTCTTGACTGACGTAGTGAATCTCTTGACTGACGGGAATCTCTTGACTGACGTGTGAATCTCTTGACTGACGTGGGAAACTTTGACTGACGTGGAATCTCTTGACTGACGTAGTGAATCTCTTGACTGACGTAGTGAATCTTTTGACTGAGAGTGAATTCACACGTAGTGAATCTCTTGACTGACTAAATGACTTAAAGTTAAGACACACTAGTACAACCTCGACCAGTACCAGCCTTACCATCCACCTCAGCCCAGTAGGGCCACAGCATAACTCTACCTTTTAAATCATCCACAAACATCATTACCCAAAATTTTAAAGGGTAAAAATACTATATTGCATTTGTAGTCTTAACATAATATATCAGACAATGAACAAAAAAACATATTCGCCTTCAATTTTTCAAGATCTGTTGGTCTAAAAACTTGTTTAGCTTTTTGGGGGACTCCCGGGAACATAACCCTATTTTTCCCATAAGTTTTCTAATTATCTAACACGTTTTTACCTAACACATATTTTCAGGACCGTAACTACCTGTAAATGAGTCACTGTATTAATGCGCCAAAATTCTAGCAGCTTCAAATCAAGCGGGAAAAAAGCTGGTAGGCCCACATGTGAGAGAATGGGTCCCCATGGTCAGTGGCAGTATAAAAAATAGAGGAGCCAGTGGTAAATTTTGGGGGAATGCCATTTCAGTAATCTTTTTAGCATGCCTAGTGGTAAGAAATATCTGACTCCCAGGCGAATCTGGGACCCCCTTCGCAAGTGATAGCTCTAACACAGATGGAAGTTCAGTGAAGAATTTCATGGTTTTGAGGCGTTTGTGACCAAAAGCAATACCCAGGATACCAGAAGGGAAAAGAAAAAAGGCAGGAAGGAAAGAATAAGTCAGTGACTTACGTATTTCCGTGTGGATGGTGGGGGGGAAGGGGCATGGGCCCCCTGGGTGTTGACAGGCAGTAAGGGTAGCGGTGATGGTGTAATTTGTCATTTTGACAGCAGCCACCCCTGACTCAGCATATTTACAAGTCCACCCACACACAACACCCAGTTTCCAGCTAATAGCAGTTCTAGGAATGTGTCCAGTGACTATATACAGTGGCCCCCAAAAATTCCCCCTAATTGTTCCAGGAGCTGGGCCAAAAATCGAACTGGCCGTTTTTTTTAACCCTTATTTCCCATAAGAAATAATGAAAATACAATTAACCGTCCACCCAAAAATATTCCCCCAAAAATTTAAATTTTTTTTTTTAACCCTTTCGGGGTTTTGGCGTATAGTAGGGCATGCCGGGGTTTTCCACGTACTGTACTAGTACACACAAATTCTAGCGCCTTCAAATTAAGGGGAAATGATTGGTAGGCCTAGTGGTGAGAGAATGGTTCTGTGTGGTCAGTGTGCACATAGGAAAAAATCGGGACCCAGTGGTTCATTGGGGGAACCCATGTTAGTACCCCTTTGTTCACCATGCCTGGGTAAGAAACACCTCACTCCTCGGTGAATTGGAAATTTTTTGTTCCCCAGTGACAGTTCTAACACCGATGGGAGTGTCAGTGATGATGAGTTTCAAGGTTTTGGGGGGTTGTGACCGAAACTAATGACCAAATATACCGGTAATATTGAGGAAAACCCAGACACCCTCACCCTTTCCCTCCGGTGCTGTGGCATCTTGTTACGCTCAATTGTACCAGAACGAAAGGGAAACTGTTATTTACTCATATCCCGGACTCTGATGTGAGCAAGGGGGGATAGTGAATATGAACTCCAAGCCTTCAAAACAGTTCCAGTAGCGAGAGGAGCAGAATATTCTCCAGTGAAGCGTCAGTAAAACGGGAAGCGCTCTGGTGCGTGCCATATGCTGTTCCAAGGGGAAGGAGTACATCCGGGGGCGACAACAGGAAGTGATAGTGAAGATGATAGTGTTGCAATTGGGATGAGAAATGTGCATACATCTGGTGGTAATGGTGGTAGTGGTGGTGCCAGGCGGGAGGCAGGAGCCATACTGTTACCCCCCGCGTCGCTGACTCACCAGACCTACAACAAAGGGCCACCCTGCCCACCCACCAACCCCCACAACCACAACCTCCATTTCCACAACCACCTGTAAATATCCAGTACCCACCAGCAGACCGCACCGGGGATTCAGGAAGCTGACAATTTTATCCCAATACCCATCAGTTTGTGAAAAGTGGAATACGCCATCATGTACACTTGGAAACAATGCCACTGAACTGGAATTTTTGGGAGTTTTTTTTTAAACCCCCCTGATGGAAATTGTCGGGGAAAGCAACACATACTACGAGTACACCATGGCAAACACAATACTTTCACCAAAATCACGCCCAAGTGGAAAGAGACAACTGTGGCTGAGATGTATTTTTTCTTTGACACAATAATGCTTATGCCACTGAGTAAAAGCGTGTCAAATCATACGGGTCGACAGACCGCCTGATTGCAACACCATTTTTCGGGATATAAATCAGTGAACGATTTGTGCACTTTACGTATGTTATACTTCTCAGAAAAAAACCGGGCCTGACAAAAACGACAGGTTATATAAGATTAAAATTTTTCTGTATCTGAAAGAGAAATTCAATATGCTTTTTTATCCCTTCAGGAAGTTTGTTTTGATGAGTCACTGATTTGTTCAAAGGTAGACAGTCGTTTAACAGTATATACCAAGAAAGAGGTGCTTTGGTATTTTTTTTTGTTTTGGTTTTACAGTGGTCTTGTATTGATATTATTGGACAGGGAAGTTATACATTGCAAGATAACAGAAGGTTATTGGGATTCTGGTGATGTGGTTAGAACAATGATGGAACCATATCTTGGAAAGGGGGCATATTTTATATTATAACTGGTACACAACCCCCTCCTCAGTGATTTTTGCAGTGAACTTGAAGATGTGTGCGGTACAGTGCGGCAAAACGTGGATAGCCTAGGTTCAATGCAGGCACCCAGAGGTCAGGTGCAAAAGGTTTTCTGCCAATGACATCACAGCATTTCGGGGGCATGACAAACGAGATGCCACTGTTGTCATCAATTCACCCTAAGAAAGCAGACACTGGCAGGGGGTAAAAAGACCAATGAACCCATTCTAAAACCTCGCTGTGATTGACTACACCTCAATATGCTTTTGTGGACAAATGTGATATGCAGATTGTGTTCGAAGAGTTTTAAGGGGACATGACTCTTTTTTTTACATTCTGACATTACCATGCTCAATGCTTATAATATTTATAAGTTGAAGACCACAAACAAACCACCATATGGCAATTTTGTTTTTCTGTCATCAGACAAAAAAATTAAAGTACCAAGGAAAAAACACCTGCAATGAAAAACCGCCCAAACACCTACCCTCTCGCCCGAGGCCCGTGAACACTTCCTAGCAAAACTGCCTGTTACTGCGCAAGAAAAGGCTCAGAAGGGTGTTTTTTCTGTGCACAAAAAAACGCCCCCGAGAGACACTCTTTTTGTGGAATGTAAAACACCACTGCGATGGAACCATGTTTCAGAGACTTCCACAGGCTGCAGAACTTTAGAAACATGCCTATTGAATTTTATAGATTAACAATAGAATAAACAATATTTGTTATTGTAAAATTTTTAAATACGTTATGTAAACAAAATAGTGAAAAAACTTTGTCAATTTTGTAATAATTAGCAGTAATATTTGAAAAACAGCACTTTTATTGGTCTGAGGATAAAAGTTATTTAAAAAAAAATTAAAAATTTAAAAGAAAACAAACCAATAAAAAAAAACCCCCCGGAGTCAGCAATTTGATAGTTTCAATTTTGGGCAACTTCAATCCTCTATTCTCGGGGAAAAGATGAAAAAAGTTTTTTTGCTATTAGATTTAGAAAAAAAAAAATCATTTCATAAGAATTTTTAAATTCTCACCCCGAGAACGAGATTGGGGAAGGGGGCCCGGAAACCCCCCAAAAGGGGTTTAAAAAATAAATACTATAGTTTTAAAACAGAAAAAAATGGGAAAAAAATATAAAGCATAATTTTAATTGATAAATGAAAGTTAAACAGTTTTTCCTTTATTGAAGACTCTGTTGGCGTATGAGAGAGGCAGGACAAGATAGTCCTTCAAATGACAAAAAATCAACCCTACAGCTTATTTATCTAGCACACTTCATCTAATATGCAAAAAAAAATTAAAAACATAGACACGTAATTAAAAATTAGAATGAATAAAACATGTCATTACGAGTGTAAGGACTGGTGGAGGGGGGGGCGTTAGGTGTAAAGGCCACTGACCATAAGCCGTGGTGGTGGGCTGCAGCAGAAAGCCACCACCACTATTCACACAAACAACTGTACATAATTTATAAATAAGAAATATTTACACTTTAATTTATAAATAAGAAATATTCACATTATCTTGGAGGAGATGATGGCAGAAGGCAGCTCTGGTCTCAGTGCCCTTATAGTATACCTCAAACAACAATGGAGATAAGTTTCGTGTCGTCGTTTTCTATCTCTTAACTTACTTAAGAACATAAGAACATAAGAAAGGAGGAACACTGCAACAGGCCTACTGGCCCATACTTGGCAGTCCATGTCAAAACCAACCCACCAACAAAAATATTTGTCCAACCTATCCCCATCAAGGAACAAACCCCGACAACCCCTCCCCAACAATTGTGCAAATCCCGTTCAAATCAACCCTTCTCACTCACAAGAAAACAGAAATAAGGAACACTGCAGCAAGCCAACTGTTCCACGCTAGGCAGGTCCCCCTAAAACCCAAAACCAATCCCACAAACAAAAACTCCTACTACCCAACCCACCTACTCCATCCATGGAATATGCTTCGATAATCATGGCATTATAAAACAGGGTACTGGAAGAGCTGAAGAACCTGGTCCATCACAAGAGCACCACAGGCTAGCACCTGGTCATCACCAGGGCACAATGTCAGCACCTGGTCCATCACCAGGGCACTGAATAAGTCGAAGCACATGGCCCATCACCACTGCACTGGTGATATTTTATTGAGCCTTAACTATAGGCTGAGGGACTGATTACCGTAAACTTTTAATTTATCATCTTATCGGTTATTTGAACCATTTATCTACATTCTTCAATAATATACCTCTGGGTGTAGAGCTGTGTTATCTAGCCAAAAGTAGGAGAGATCACTATAATACGTCCTGATTGCTTTCAACAGATTAATAATGCAAGATAAGTTCATAGATGTACATATGATTAACTACAAGAAAAAAAACAAGTATGCTTTCATAATCAGGGCACTATAAAACAGGGTACTGAAGGAGCTGAAGCACCTGGTCCACCACAAGAGCACCAAAGGAGCTGAAGCACCTGGTCCATCACTAGGGCACTGAATGACCCGAAGCACATGATCCATCACCAGCTCAGTGAACATAAGAACATAAGAAAGGAGGAGCACTGCAACAGGCCTACTAGCCCATACTTGGCAGGTCCATGTCAAAACCAACCACCAACAAAAATATTTGTCCAACCCATCCCCATCCAAGCAACAAGCCCCGACAACACCCCCTAACCATTTTGCAAGTCCCTTTCAAATCCAACCCTTCTCACAAACAACACAGAAATATCGCTGGCTGGTGCTAAAGCCTTTATCGACTTGTGCTGCTTTAGAATCGTACATATCGTAGAATCACTGAAGAAGGCACATTCTTCACTCTCTTCCTCCTCCACTTTGGTACTTTGCTACAATTTCTTTCTTCAATTCTATTGTGTTTGTCACTTTCTTTACCAAAGGGCTGCCACTATGAAGTTTCTTTGGGCCTATGGTGGCTTATTTCAGTCACAATCAATAAACAAGCACTAAACACAGTGAATTTATTGTGATAAAGCTAGACTGGCTCACGACACCTGCTCGGTGAGGCACGCAGCGCGGGGCAGGAGGACAGGTCTGGGACGCGGCCAATAATCGGGAAACAGCCGATAATCGGGCAAAAATTGGGCCGAAAAAAGCAATCGATAATCGAGCCGGCCGATAATCAGACCAGCCGATTTCCGGGGGTCCACTGTATGTGTATATACGTATATTATAGAAACCAGAAGGAAGGACGAGATGAAAGGAAAGATGGAAGGTAGGTAGGTAGGAAGGAAGGAAAGAAAGAAGAAAAAGAAGAAGAAGAAGAAAGTAGTAGTAGTAAGGAAGGAAGGACGACCCAGATGACCAGCAACCTAGGATAACTACCTAACACAACTGCCTGCTACTACTTTGAAGAAAACTGCTTAGAAGAGGTGTTTTGTCTGTGCACATACAAAAAACGCCCTCAAAAATGCACACACTCGTTTTACGTGTGAGGAGTGTAAAACACCACTGTGCATGAAACCATGTTTCGAATAGTTCCACAAACTGCAGAACTTCTACGAACATGTCCAGTGACTGTACATTTGTATATACGTACATTATAGAACAATAGTAATAAAAAAAAATTTTATTGTTGGTTTGTGTAAACAAGTTTTGTAAAGAATATACGTAATGAGAATAATGTTTGTGCAATTATGTTGCATACAACGAGTTATATATATGTACATTACACCTTACTTTGGTCTCACTGGCCACGTAAGTTACTTGAAAATATAAATGAAAGAGCAGAAACCTTCGAATGGAAGTAAATATATAAGATTACAGGGTGACCGGCATTCGCCGCTGTTGCCATTCATGGCTCATTTTCTGCCAACTTTACACCTCTATCTCTGTAAGTACTGATCGCAAAATTTTTTGGCTTAAAACAATCCACAAATTAATCTTAACATTTTGGTAAGAAAAATAATTTTTTTTTCGATTTTGAGACATAGACACTAAAGGATTTGGGGGTTGCAACAGTTAAAAGGCTAATATTCTTTCACAAATGCACTGATATTATTTATACCATTTTTACAATAATGCAGTACTAGACTGTATAACAGTAAATGTTCTATTGTTTTATGTGAATAAAAATTCAAAATGGAAATAAAGGGTGTAATATAAGGGGGGCCTGGAGACATGACTAATGAACAGAGATGATGGCCCCTATTTTGAAATTGGCCAAATTACCAAATTTCTAATTACTTTATTGGGATTGAAACCCAGTAAATGAACAATTTCTTCTACTCGATAGAACAAATGGAGTTCTAGCGAAATAACAAAGGGAAGTTGGTTGACTGGAACAATGCAATTAAAAAAAGGGGCTCAAAGTAGGCAAAATCGCCTTGTGTAAATGTCGCCGAGATCCCCAATTTTGGGAGAGTTTTAATTCGGGGTTTTTTCCATAAATTTCATTTTTTGGTGTCATTACCATGGGGAAAAGATTCTTTATCATTTCATAAAATTTTTTAAATTTTTTTGGCAGTGTTTTCAGGATGGGGGTCTCTTAGTAAAAAGGGGTTGAGGAGGCTTCTTGTCTGGGGAATTTGGGACCTTTTGGCCCCTTCTTCCTCAGCCCAAAATCAAATTTTAACCCCCCATGCCCTACCCCCCTTTTTCATTTTAAAAATCTCCCCTTTTTTTTCCGGCCCCTTTTTGTGGCTTCTGGGGTCCTCCCCTCTGGCATTAGTTTCTGGTGGGGGGAAGTGTCCCGGGGGTTCACCCCGCTTGTGAAGTTCCTCAGGGTGGTGTATTTTCCCCTGTGGAATCGGGATCATCTGGAAGCCCCCTTTGCCCCCTTCCGGGATTTCCGGGGAGGTGGGGCGGGGTGCCCCTGCAGGTGACGGGTGTACGACATGTACGTATCTCCATTGGCTGCCGGGATGGTTCGGGGAGGTGGCACCCCGAAGGAGGCATGCTTTGGGGGTATCCACCCCCTCTTGTCCGCGGGAGGTGGCGGGGTTTAATGGCATGAAGGGGGGAGGGTATGGCATGAGTTCCACGCTACATCTGCACTGCTGGCGGTGTCAAGGTCCTCTTGGATGAGAGGAGGAACTTACCCGGGTCTTTGTGCCTTCAGTAACTGTCCCTTCCCTTTCCCTTTTTTTTTTTTTGTTTTCTTTTATTTCCTTTTTTTTTTTAAACAGTGGACTTATTTTCTGGGTTAATCCGTTCCAAAAGTCTGCCAAAACCAAAATCCACAAAAAAAACCATTTTCCTCATAAGAAATAATGTAAACCGGGGGCAGTGTTGTTTTTTGGCTCTGTATACCTCCAATAACATTTGGGGGGTTAAGTTTCATGTCGTCCTTTTTTAATTGCTTAACTTACTTGCTACACTGTTTTACACTATCGCTTTGCTGGCACTATAGCCTTTATCAACCCTGCTGCTTTAGTATCGTACATACTAAAAATACTGGAAAACACTTTTTCCCCCCTCTTCCTCCTCCCCCTTTTTTTTGCTATGAAATTTTTTTCTTTAATTCTATCATGTTTTACCTTCTTTTTCCAAAGGCCCTCCCCGAGCCGGGGGCATGGTGGCTTATTTTGCGGTTGCAAGCACAAAAAAACTGGATTACTGTACAGCCTCTCCTCACTTAGTGATGTACAGGATCCCCAACATTCGTGAGGGTTAGGGGGTCAAGAGCCTCGTGGATGTTGAAAAAACGCAATGTTTGGTGCCCCAAATATTGTAGGGGAAAAATAATACAATACTGCTTCCCCTTTAAACCCATTGAACCATGAACAATCATTAAACACATATAAACATCTAAAAAATGTACTATATACATTTAATTTGACATGAGCTGGCTGTGGAAGGAGGCCTGAAATAGTATAATTATACAATAAGTATTTTATAGTGTTGTAAAAGTGTCATGGGGAACCCTTTTTGACACATTCTTCTTCTCCCTCTTTAGCCCCATCCATTTTTTAATGATGCCAAATGTTAAAATAAATATGTATACATTAGAAAAAAAATTTGAAACTCCAACTTCATAACTTTATTTTAATTTGCATAACTCATATTTACAGAAAACAATAAAAAGTAAAATACACATACAAGAGTTAAGCTTACAAAAAAATACATTAAATTCACCATCTAACATTGTTACGAAGTGGGAAGCTATTGGAGGGGGGGAGGGGAGCAGTAACAGTCAGTGTCGGGTTGAGTCGTCATGGGTGTTGGATGTTAGCCTTAGTGCTAATAAAATGTTGTGTAATTAAACTAATATTTGTAAAAAAAAGGATCTATCTATTACATTTTTTCCCAAATTGATATCAGAAACATGATAAATACCCTGGGAACTGTAAAAAAAGATGCTGAAATGAATAAAAATATTCCCATATTATATGGGGGGGTAAAAGGCACGACCGCCCCCATATAAGATGTTTACATCAGGGAAAACTCCTAAATCACTCTTGTCGTAAGAACAAATGCAAAAATAGCATTTATTGTTTTTATAATAATAATAAATAATAATTATCTGGACACTTTAAATGTTAAGTACAGTCATACCCCGTGTTACGATGCTGTCATCTTAGTTATTTTTAATTTCCCATATTTATAACGTAAAAAATTTGATTCGATTAACGATGTTTGCTTCTGAAAGACATTTTGTAACCCCACGTGTCCGCTTGGCGCCCAGCTGAGCGCACCCAGGGCGTCAGTGTGCTATTGTTTACAAGTGAGAGCGACCACCCACCCACACCCACGCATTCATACCCGTATATTGTCATTATTCCACTGTTTTTAGTGCTTGCAATCAAAAATAAGCTACCATGGGTCCAAGGAAAAATCCTAGTGGGGAAGCCCCGGGGAAAGAGGAACAGAAATACATGTACGATAGAACTGAAGGAGATAATAGAAAAATATGAAAGTGGAGTGGATCAGTGAGCTGGCCAGGCTGTATGGTAAACCCTTTTTTACCATCGCTACCATTGTGGCCAAGAAAAAAATTTAAGTAAAATCAAGGGGAAACTGTTGTTCCCAAAAGGGTTTATCTGTGTCACAAAACACAGATCAATTATTATAAATTATTATTATTCTAAAAATAATAAATGCTATTTTTTCATTTGTTCTTATAACAAGAGTGATTTAGGCATGGGTTTCCCTGATGTAAACATCTTTTATTTGGGGGTCTGTGCCTGCTCTTACCACTCAAAAATATGGCATATATTATTCATTTCAGCATCTTTTTGCCCAAATTTTTTATCATGTTTCTGATATCAATTTTAAAAAATGTAATAATAGATAACCCTTTATTTTTTCCCTTCTTCCATGCTTTTAACCTATTGGAAACCCTGAACAATCATAAAACGCATGAAAACATAGTAAAATATTGTACTATATAGTACTACATACATGTTATACTGTAGAAAAAACAAATAATGAACAAACAAAAAACTCAGTGAGGGTGGGTGGGCTGTCTTCCGGCTGGGGGGGAAGGGTAGGGATGCTCGGGTGGGGGAAACTTAAAAATGATTTTGGGGGGGGAATTTGGCGGCCGGGGTTTGGAAGTGTGAAACCCGCGAAAGTAAAAACCCAAAGTTTAGGGATACCTGTACTCGTTTACCAACGCCTTGGGCTTACGACGGGCTCTCTGACCAGTATTCATACCTAAATAATGTATATTAAGGGGCTGATTTCCTCATTTTGGTTTTTTTAATATCAGTCCCCTCCCCATTTCGTATCTCTTTTCCTGTGTTTTCCCCTTTTTGGCAGTTTTTGGGGAAATTTTTCCCCCCGTTTTTTGGGGATTGGGGGGGTTTTTTTCATGGTATGGAAAACCCGTCCAGTGCCCAGCACAGATACAAAGCCCGCAAGCCCCCCCTCCCCCGAACATTCTCAGGCAGTGTAGCATTGTTTCTGGTTGGTGAACATTATCCTGTGAGTTCATACAAAACATTTCTTAACAATCCATTGTTTTGGCCCTTGATTATTGTGTGTGACTACTAAATAAGCCACCATGGGCCCAAGAAAGCTCCTAGTGCCAGTCCTTTGGTAAAAAAGTGAAGAACACCAGAGAATTAAAGAAAGAAATCGTAGCAAAGTATCGAAATGGAGTTGATAAAGGCTATAGCACCAGCCAGCGATAAAGTGTAGTATTAACAGTGTAGCAAATAAGTTAAGCGATTAAGAGATAGAAAAATGACAACACAAAACTTTACTCCTCCACTGTTTTTGAGGAATATACGTAGAGGCACTGAGAACAACGCCACCCTCTGCCACCATCTCCTCCAAGGTAAGTGTAAATATTTCTTATTTATATAAGTGAATATTTCTTATTTATAAATTAAAGTGTAAATATTTCTTATTTATAAGATTAAAGTGCAAGTATTTCTCATTTATAAATTACGTAGATTGTTTCAGTGTGAATACTGGTGGTGAGTCTGAACCCTCCACCACCACCACCACTATATGTATGGCTTATGGTCAGTGGCCCTATAAACCCAACAACAATAACACTATCACCAGTCCTCACATTCGTAATGACATATTTTATTCATTCTAGAGTATATATCATGTTTCTATGTTATTAATATTATTTATTATGTCATATTAGATGAATTGTGATAGATAAATAAGCCGTACAGCTGATATTAGTGTCAAATTGAAGCATTTTGTCCTGCCTCCAAACAATAAACTCACTTCCCTCTCTCCTCCTCTCCGTCTTCCATACACCAACAAGAGTCGCTAATAAAGGTAAGTGTGATGTTAAATGTTCATTTATACAAGTTATTAGTGCTTTATATTTATTTGTCATTCTTTTCTATATGTAAATCTATATTTAATCTCTTAAAAATTATTTTTGTTAACCCTATCGAGGTTTCAGCTGTACTAGTACAGCTTACGCCCAGGGCTTTCGTGAACTAGTATGCCTAAATTCTAGTGCCCTCAAATCAAGCAGAAACAGGCTGGTAGGCCTAGATGTGAGAGAATCGGTCTGTGCGGTCAGTTGCAGTATAAAAAAATTCTGCACCACACAGTGCATAATGAAGAAAAAAAACTGACTGTGTTTTGGTATAAAACAGCGACTTTGCAGTCTATTTTCGTATGGTATATATGCTTGTATTCTCGTTTTCTTAGTCTCATTTGATAGAATGGATGATATATAACAGAAATAGAGATAATTTTGACTGGTTTCACGATGACAAGTACCTTGAAACTGAGCGCAAAGTAGTGAAAATGTTCAATTTTAGCCGATGTTCAAGAGTAAACAAATCACGTTATGCGTCCAATACACATCAACTGGGTAGTCTAATATTCTTGCACAAGTGCACTGATATTATTTATACCATTTTTACAATGATGCAGTTGTAATGTAAGAGGGGCCTGGAGCGTGACTAATCAACAGATAAAATGTTATTTGAGTGCCAGGAATGTCTGTCTCATTTATTCTGGACCCTATTTTGAAATTGGCATCTTTTGAAATTTGTGTGAAATTGGCCAAATTGCCAATTTCTGATCACCTTATTGGGTAGTTGAAATCGGTAAATTGGCGGTTTCTTGTACTCAATTGATAGAACAAATCGAATTCTAGCGAAATAGCTATAACTTTAGTAGACTGAAAAATTTAAATTTGCCAAAAATGGCTCAAATTGGGCAAAATCGCCGATGCGTAAATGTCATCGATACCGCATAATTCCGTTAGTTTTCGATCAAATTTCATAATTTTGGTGTGTTATGATCGGAAAAAATAATAATTTAATTTTTTCCGAAAAATTTGCGACCTCTGAGAACGAGTTTGGGAGAGGGCCTGGCGACCCAAAGGGTTAATACTCCTGGGTGTCTGAAACGGATTAATTAAATTTACATTATTTCTTATGGGGAAAATGGTTTTAGTTTTTACCGATTTTAGTTTTAGCCAATCCCTGTGGAACGATTAAATATGAAAACCAAGGGTCCACTGTATTGGGGTCGACAGCCCTTCTCGGAAACATGTTCTCAGGGTCGAAAATTTTTGGGAAAAAAAAATCATTTTTCTTATGAAATGATAAGAGAATCTTTTCCGATCATAACGACACCAAAAGTATGAAATTTGAATGAAAACTTACGGAATTATGCTTCTGAGTTATCGGTCTCAAAGATGTTTACGCATCAGCAATTTCCCCAGTTTGAGCCTATTTTTGCCAATTCCAATGTTCCAGTCCACTAAAATCATAGCTATTTCGCTAGAACTACATTTCTTCTATCGATTGACAACAAGAAACCGTCTATTTACCAATTTCAACTACCTAAAATAGTGGTCAGAAAATGACAAATTGGCCAATTTCACCCAAATTTCAAATGATGCCAATTTCAAAATAGGTCCAGAATAAACAAGGCAGACATTCCTGGCACTAAAATAACATCTTCTCTGTTCATTAGTCACGTCTCCAGGCCCTCTTCATTACTTTTGCTTTCATTTTGAATTTTTATTCTCACAAAAAATGGAAGATTTACTGTTATGTATACAACTGCATCATTGTAAAAATGGCATAAATAATATCAGAGCACTTGTGCATGAATATTAGACTCGCCAGTTGATGTGTATTTGACGCATGGTGTATTTGTTTACTCTTGAACATCATCAAAAATCGAACATTTTTGCTACTTTGAGCTCAATTTCAGGTACTTGTCACTGTCAAACCAATCAAAATCATCTCTATTTCTGTAATATATCTTCCATTCTATCAAATGAGACCAAGAAAACGAGAATACATCAATAAATACCATACGAAAATAGACTGCAAAGTTGCTGTTTATAACAAAAAACGGTCAGATTTTTTTTTCTCATTATACAGTGTGTGCTGCAGGATTTTTATACTGTACACTGACCACAGACCCATTCTTTCATATGTAGGCCTACCAGCCGTTTCGCTAATTTGAGGCCGCTAGAATTTAGGCGTACTATCGGCACCAACCCCTGCTCGTAATATGTACTAGTACGGCACCGACCCGAAAGGGTTAAAATATTTGTAGTCTTAATGTAGAGTGAGAGGTGAAAAGTTTCATTTGTAGAAAGTCATGTGGGAGGTATGGCATCGTGTCTGGCCACTCCCACCTACTACAACATTAATTAAGTGCCCTAGAGCGATAAAATGAATATACAGTACACTCATTACTTTTTTTTTCAACAAGTTGGCCATCTCCCACCAAGGCAGGATGACCCAAAAATCCCCCAAAAGAAAATACTTTCATCATCATTCAACACTTTCACCTCATTCATACATAATCACTGTCTTTGCAGAGAGCTCAGATATGAAAGTTTAGAAGATCCTCAAACTACAGTGGACCCCGAGTTACGTACACCCAGAAATCGTAAAATTATGTAAGTATGATATTGTAAGTGCTTTTGTAAGTGTATTTTAGGGGTCTGAAATGGACTAACCTACTTGACATTTTTCTTAAGGAGTAAATTGTCTAATGGCACTTGAGCAGGCTTCTGAGGAAATTTTACGATACTGGGGTCCACTGTATACTCATACTTACTATACTCATTACTTACCTTAAAATATTTGTAGTCTTAATGTAGGGTGAGAAGTGAGTAAGCGAGATAAAAACGATAAACAAGAGAGAGTAAGATAGAGCCGCATAGTACTTGTGTAAACAAACCATCTAGTTATGGTTGATATACGTTCATACAAACACCTTATTTTGTACAAGTTGTCTCCACAGTAGTACAATAGAATAAATAAAGACCAACACTTCAATTCTCCTGTAATTTTTAGAAGGAATGATGCTCTGACAAATTATTATTATTATTATTACAGTGGACCCTTGGTTTTTGTGTTTAATCCGTTCCACAGGGATCGGTTAAAACTAAAATCGGCAAAAACTAAAATAATTTTCCCCATAAGAAATAATGTAAATTCAATTAATCCGTTTCAGACACCCAGGAGTATTAACAAAAAATAATTTTTTAGAGATTAAATATAGATTTACATACAGAAAAGAATGACAAATAAACATAAAGCACTAATAACATGTATAAATGAACATTTAACATCACACTTACCTTTATTGGCGACTCTTGTTGGTGTATAGAAGAAGGAGAGAGGGAGGAGAGTTTATTGTTGGGAGGCTGGATAAAATGCTTCATTGTGACACTAATATCAGCTCTACGGCTTATTTATCTATTAAAATTCATCTAATATGACATAATAAACAATATTAATAACATAGAAACATGATATATACTCTAGAATGAATAAAATATGTCATTAGGAATGTGAGGACTGGTAGTAGTGTGTTACTGTTTAGGGTTTATAAGGGCCACTGACCATAAGCCATACATATAGTGGTGGTGTTGGGCCTGGCAGCAAAAGCCACCACTACAATCTACGTAATTTATAAATAAGAAATATTTACACTTTAATTTATAAATAAGAAATATTTACACTTTAATTTATAAATAAGAAATATTCACACTTATATAAATAAGAAATATTTACACTTACCTTGGAGGAGATGGTGGAAGAGGACGGCGTTGGTCTCAGTGCCCCTATATTCCTCAAACAACAATGTAGGAGTTAAGTTTCGTGTCATCATTTTTCTATCTCTTAATCGCCTACCTTACTTGCTATACTGTTAATAGTACACTTCATCGCTGGCTGGTGCTATAGCCTTTATCGACTCCACTTTGATACTTTGCTACAATTTCTTTCTTTAATTCTATGGTGTTCCTCACTTTCTTTACCAAAGGACTGGCACTAGGAGCTTATTTTTGGGCCCATGGTGGCTTATTTAGCAGTCACACATAATAATCAAGGGCCAAAAGTAATGGATTGTTAAGAAATGTTTAGTATGAACTCGCAGAAACAATGTTACACTACCTGAGAATGTGCGTGAGAGGCGGGCTTGCGGGCTTTGTATGTGCGCTGGTTACTGGACAGGTTCCGTACCATCGACGAAAACTGAGCCAAGCGGCAAAAACTAAGCTAATATTTCCACGAAAAAAGTGCGCAAAAATTGGCGAAAACGGAGATACACGAAAACCAAGGGTCCACTGTATTATTATTACAAATTACAGTGGACCCCCGAGTTTCGAAAGGTTCTTACTTCGTAAACATCGTGTTTTGTAACCTTTTTACGACTTCGAGAATCGTAAAACCGCTCGTGTTTCGTAACATATTAGACCTGTCCGCCTGCTCCGCGCCTGCGCGGGACGCAGGACGCCGCTAGTGAAGCGTTGTTTACCATTGAGAGAACATTACCTAGCGCGATCTTTCAAACATTCACACTACATTTGGTGTTTTTTTTGGTGCTTTAGTGATTGTCACTGTGAAATAAGTCACCATGGGTCCAAAGAAGCTTCCTAGTGGCACCCCTGTGGTAAAGAAAGTGAGGAACACCATCGAACTGAAGAAAGAGATTATAGAAAAATATGAGAGTGGCGTACGTCTGAGTGATCTTGCCAGGATGTACAACAAAACCCCTTCTACTATTGGCTCTATCCTGGCAAAGAGAAATGAGATCAAGGAAGCTAATGTTGCAAAAGGGGTTGATATGTTAACGAAAAATAGATCGAAAACAGTGGATGAGGTTGAGAAGTTGTTGTTGGTGTGGATCCATGAAAAACAGAGAGCGGGTGATAGTGTTTGCATGGCGATAATTTGTGAAAAGGCAAGGAAGTTGCACGCAGATCTTGTCAAGACAATGCCTGCAACCAGTGGTGAGGCAAGTGATTTTAAAGCCAGCAAAGGCTGGTTTGACAGGTTTAAGAAACGTAGTGGCATACACAGTGTTGTGAGGCATGGTGAGGCAGCCAGCTCAGACAACGTGCAGCTGAAAAATTTGTGCAGGAATTCCAGGGGTTCGTAGAGGCTGAACAATTCCTCCCCAACAAGTGTTTAACTGTGATGAAACAGGCCTGTTTTGGAAGAAAATGCCCAACAGGACCTACATTACTCAGGAGGAAAAGGCACAGCCAGGACACAAGCCTATGAAAGACAGGCTAACTCTCATGTTTTGTTCTAATGCTAGTGGTGATTTTAAAGTGAAGCTTTTACTGGTGTATCACTATGAAAATCCCAGACCCTTCAAGAATCACAGTGTTGACAAGAATAATTTGTGTGTGCATTGGAAGGCTAACACCAAGGCATGGGTCACTAAGGAGATTTTCAAGGAATGGGTGACTGGGTGTTTGGCCCTACTGTGAAGAAATACCTCTTGGAAAGAAATTGCCACTCAAGTGCCTCCTGATACTGGACAATGCTCCTGCTCACCCTCACAACTTGCAAGAGTGTTTGTCTGACAAGTTTAATTTCATCAGAGTGAAGTTCTTGCCTCCTAACACCACTCCTCTCCTCCAGCCCATGGACCAGCAGGTCATTTCCAACTTCAAGAAACTGTACACAAAGCACTGTTTGAAAAGTGCTTTGAAGTGACCTCGGACACTGAGTTGACCCTAAGAGAGTTCTGGAAAGATCACTTCAACATTGTGCAATGCATACGCCTTATAGGTAAGGCTTCGGAGGAGTGACTTCCAGGACTTTGAACTCTGCTTGGAGACCATTGTGGCCAGGTTGTGTCCAACAGAGGGATTTTGAAGGATTTGAGGCTGACCCTGACCTTGACCCTGACGACCCTGTGCCTGTTGTGGACTCTATTGTGGCATTGGGGAACAACCTGGGGTTGGAGGTGAGTGGTGAGGATGTGGAAGAGTTGGTGGAGGCCCACAGGGTAGAGCTAACAACTGAAGAGCTGCAAGAGCTTCATCTGGAACAGCAACAGACCACAGCTGAGGTTATTGCTTCAAAGGAGGAGGGTGAGAGACAGAAGGAGGTGCCCTCTTCAGTGCTTAAGGAGATGTGTACAAAGTGGAATGAGTTGCAGACATTTGTTGAAAGACACCACCCTGAGCAAGCTGAAATGAGCCTTCTGTGCAGCCACTTCAGTGACAGAGCCATGTCGCACTTCAGGAAAGTGTTGAAGGGTCGCCAGAAACAGAGGACTCTGGACAGTTACTTCACCAGGCAGGGGTCTGGTGACTCTCAAGCTGGTCCTAGTGGCATTAAAAGACCAAGAAGGGAAGTAACCCCAGAGAGGGCTTTGACACCTGAAGTCCTTTTGGAGGGATTCCCCTTCCAACCACTAACTCCCTGCCCCTTTCAGCAACTCTACCTTCCAGATGCCTGCAACTCTTCAATAAAGGTAAGTAAATGTATACAGTAGGACGTCATTTAGCACGATAGATACGTTCCTGAAAAAGTCGTGTTAGATAATTTCGTCTTAAATGATTAACAGAACTTATGGGAAAAATAGGGATACGTGTTTGAGAGTCCCCAAAAAGCCAAACAAGTTTTTAGACCAACATATCTTGCAAAAATTGAAGCGAATATGTAATTTTAGTTCATTGTCATGATCTATTACTGCTTAAGACTACAAATGCAATAGAAATAATAGTATTTCTTACCTTAAATTGTGGGTAATGATGTTTGTGGATGGTAGTGAAGAGTGGATATGGATGGTGTGGCCCTACTGAGCTGAGGTGGATATGTAATTGTAGTGCATTGTCATGATCTATTACTGCTTAAGACTACAAATGCAATAGAAATAATAGTATTTCTTACCTTAAATTGTGGGTAATGATGTTTGTGGATGGTAGTGAAGAGTGGATATGGATGGTGTGGCCCTACTGGGCTGAGGTGGATAGTAGAAGTTCTTGAACTGAAGTCGATGGTTGAACTGAGTGTCTAACTTTAAGTCAGTCAAGTCATTCAGTAAGTCAGTCAAGTCATTCAGTAAGTCAGTCAAGTCATTCAGTAAGTCAGTCAAGTCATTCAGTAAGTCAGTCAAGTCATTCAGTAAGTCAGTCAAGTCATTCAGTAAGTCAGTCAAGTCATTCAGTAAGTCAGTCAAGTCATTCAGTAGGTCAGTCAAGTCATTCAGTAAGTCAGTCAAGTCATTCAGTAAGTCAGTCAAGTCATTCAGTAAGTCAGTCAAGTCATTCAGTAAGTCAGTCAGTCATTCAGTAAGTCAGTCAAGTCATTCAGTAAGTCAGTCAAGTCATTCAGTAAGTCAGTCAAGTCATTCAGTAAGTCAGTCAAGTCATTCAGTAAGTCAGTCAAGTCATTCAGTAAGTCAGTCAAGTCATTCAGTAAGTCAGTCAAGTCATTCAGTAAGTCAGTCAAGTCATTCAGTAAGTCAGTCAAGTCATTCAGTAGGTCAGTCAAGTCATTCAGTAAGTCAGTCAAGTCATTCAGTAAGTCAGTCAAGTCATTCAGTAAGTCAGTCAAGTCATTCAGTAAGTCAGTCAAGTCATTCAGTAAGTCAGTCAAGTCATTCAGTAAGTCCGTCAAGTCATTCAGTAAGTCAGTCAAGTCATTCAGTAAGTCAGTCAAGTCATTCAGTCAGTCAGTCAAGTCATTCAGTCAGTCAGTCAAGTCATTCAGTCAGTCAGTCAAGTCATTCAGTCAGTCAGTCAAGTCATTCAGTAAGTCAGTCAAGTCATTCAGTAAGTCAGTCAAGTCATTCAGTAAGTCAGTCAAGTCATTCAGTAAGTCAGTCAAGTCATTCAGTAAGTCAGTCAAGTCATTCAGTAAGTCAGTCAAGTCATTCAGTCAGTCAAGTCATTCAGTCAGTCAGTCAAGTCATTCAGTCAGTCAGTCAAGTCATTCAGTCAGTCAGTCAAGTCATTCAGTAAGTCAGTCAAGTCATTCAGTAAGTCAGTCAAGTCATTCAGTAAGTCAGTCAAGTCATTCAGTCAGTCAGTCAAGTCATTCAGTCAGTCAGTCAGTCAAGTCATTCAGTCAGTCAGTCAAGTCATTCAGTCAGTCAGTCAAGTCATTCAGTCAGTCAGTCAAGTCATTCAGTCAGTCAGTCAAGTCATTCAGTCAGTCAGTCAAGTCATTCAGTCAGTCAGTCAGTCAAGTCATTCAGTCAGTCAGTCAAGTCATTCAGTCAGTCAGTCAAGTTAGTCAGTCACTCAGTCATTCAGTCAGTCAAGTCAGTCAGTCAGTCACACAAACTTATGTTTACATCTTTTTATGTGTACAAAGTAACACTTCATTACGGCCACGGGTTATGTCTTGTCTAATATCTTTGTTTTCTTCGTTAATTCAAGATCAAAACACAATTCACTCTTTATTTTATTCTTCACAAACACAGCTGGCTTGTAGCCAGGACTTCTTAACGCGTATGAAATACGTACGAATGTTGAGGGTCGTGGGGGTGGTGTCTGCTGAACCACAACAACAGTAGTAGAAACAAGACTGCTTGTGAGAATGGTTACTTGTTTTCCTTCCACAAACTGTAAGTAAGTTTATTCAGGTATACACAGATACAGTTACTGAAGATTATCATACATGGCAGCATATGTGTAGAGACCTAGGATAACCCAAAAAGTCAGAGTGACAGTATTTCCATTGACTGACTTGGGTTATCCTAGGTTCTCTACACATATGCTGCTATGTATGATAATGTATGTAACTGTACTCACCTAATTGTGGTTGCAGGGGTCGAGACTCAGCTCCTGGCCCCGTGTATCTGAATAAACTTAGTTTACAGGAAGGAAAAATTCCCTTTCCTCAAAGCATGAGGATTCTTAGGCAGTAAATAACCATGCGCTCAAAATTTTTCCCTCCTGCCGAACCGTGTAATATCATCTTTACGTCAGTGTAAGATGATAATGTGTCGCAAATCTTAAATCGTGCAATACCGGTAACGTGCAACATAATCTCGTGCTAAATGACGTTCTACTGTATATATATATATTGTTTTTAATTTAGTATGTGAATATTTTTTTGTGGAACGGATTAATTGTATTTACATTATTTCTTATGGGAAATAATGGTTGAATTTCGAAAACTTTGTGTTAAGTACTAGCTCCTGGAACGGATTAATTACGTACTCGGGGTCCACTGTATTATTACAATAATATACTCCGACACTTAATTAAAGCTCCCCAGAGCGATAAAATACACATACAGTCCATTCATTAATTACCTTAAAATATTTGTAGTCTTAATGTAGGGTGAGAGGTGAGTTTTATTTGTAGGATGTCAGGTTTGGGAAGTATGGGTAGTCAGCCAGGGCAGCCTTCCCCCCCAACCCCACCCACATGTAATGTAAACAAACCATTCGAGCGCGTCTGGTTTTCGTCACTTTACATTGTGTACAAGTTGTCTCCAAGTTGATACAGTAGAATAAATAATGAGAAACACTCCCATTCTCATGTAACACCATTTTTACAAGAAATGATGCCCTGAGTGAAGGCATACAAAATTAATAATTTTCTAGTTACCCCAGTAATATTATACCTGGAGTCTACCTGGAGAGAATTCCAGGGGTCAACGCCCCCACAGCCCGGTCTGTGACCAGGCCTCCTGTTGGACCAGAGCCTGATCAACCAGGCTGTTACTGCTGGCGGCACACAATCCAAAGTACGAACCACAGCCTGGCTGGTCAGGTACCGACTTTAGGTGCCTGTCCAGTGCCTGCTTGAAGACAGCCAGGGGTTTGTTGGTAATCCCCTGATGTATGCTTGGAGGCAGTTGAACAATCTTGGGCCCCTGACACTTATTGTGTTGTCCCTCAACGTACTAGTGGCACCCCTGCTCTTCATTGGGGGGATGTTACATCGCCTGCCGAGTCTCTTGCTTTCGTAGGGAGTGATTTTTGTGTGCAAGTTTGGTACTAAGCCCTCGAGAATTTTCCATGTGTATATAATAATGTATCTCTCCCGCCTGCATTCTAGAGAGTACAGGTTTAGGAACTTCAAGCGTTCCCATTAGTTGAGGTGGTTTATCGTACTTATGCGTGCGGTGAAGGTTCTCTGCACATTTTCAAGGTCAGCAATTTCACCCCACTTGAAAGGTGCAGTTAGTGTACACAATATTCCAGCCTAGATAGTGTACACATTTTCTTCGATGTTGGACTACAAGTGCCTGGCTACCACATCACATATTTATGTTAATTTATTCTACTGTAGGGTGTATTTAGATGGATTAAGCAAAATGTCTATATTAAGTTGCAAGTTTACTTAAGTACAGGTACACAAGTATAATTATAAGTTATAATAATAATGTAGGTATGTAGTCTGCCTACATACCTACACCTACCTACATGTGGCCCAGAGCCATATTTTACCGTCGACATACCATGTTCACTGGTTTAATAGTTTCTATCAACTACCTTTAGCGCTATCATAAATAAACAGAGAAGTAATGAATAATTCATGCGAGACTTGTACACAATCGTTATGCATTAGGGGAGTGATGTTATGTTTTTCCTCTGCCGGCTACCACACCTCCATAGTACATATATAAACATAAAATGTTTATATGCTATATAACGTGTTTCTTATATAATTTTGAAGAAAATATCATAGATGGATTAATGAAAATGTCAATATTGACGTAAAATAGGACTTTAATGTCTAAGAGTGATTATTATTACATAATAGAGATGTGCTCATGGAGAATGTAAACAAACCGGGTGGCGCGTGCCGTATTTGAAAGACCGCTCGCTGTAGAAAGTTTTGGTCATAATTTGAATGCGCCGTATTAACGGAATGCCATAGGCAGCTGTAAAGCACGGCCCTACTATACTCTATATCTAGCTCCATCTAATTCTACTTAATACAGTGGACCCCGGTTAATGGCC
The DNA here is from genome assembly GCA_009830355.1 of Cherax destructor. Classification (NCBI taxonomy): domain Eukaryota; kingdom Metazoa; phylum Arthropoda; class Malacostraca; order Decapoda; family Parastacidae; genus Cherax; species Cherax destructor. Next base: position 90,535 of record WNWK01005352.1, read on the forward strand.
TGCTCCAAACACTAACAATTATGTAAGTGTATCTTTGCAAGTGCTTTTGTAAGTGTATGTTTGGGGTCCAAAGGACTAATCTAATTTACATTATTCCTTATGTTAATAAATTCGTTCGTAACGGCACTTGAACAGCATTCTGGAGCAATTGGCCGTTAACCGGGTCCACTGTACCAGTATAATTATTGTGTCACTATTGAGTAAGAGCTAGTATAAGACTGCCTGAATTACCTAGGCACACCTAGGCATACTATTGGCCTTCTTGTAATAATTATTTCATAAAATGTACAAATACGTACCATAAAATATTAAACCCCACTTTGTAATATTATCAGAAATAAAGTTGAATTTGAATTTCAAAAGTCTTGAACATGTATTCATTGGAGCGGAGAAGAGAGATACATGATAATATATACAGTGGACCCCCACCTAACGAGCACCGGAAATGTACAATTATGTAAGTACAGTGGACCTCGGTTACGAATACCGGAAATCGTGCAATTATGTAAGTATAATTTTGTAAGTTCTTGTGGAAGTGTATTTTTGGGGTCTGAAATAGACTAACCTACGTGAAATTTTTCCTTAAGGAGTAAATTCGTTCGGTAAAGGCACTTGAGCAGACTTCAGGAGTGAAGTTTTTACGAAACTTCGGGGTCCACTGTATAATTGTAAGTGTTTGTGGAAGTGTATTTTGGGGGTCTGAAATAGACTAACCTACGTGACATTATTTCTTAAGGAAGTAAAATTGTTCGGTAATGGCACTTGAGCAGGCTTCTGGAATGAATTTTGCTCATTAGGCGGGGTCCACTGTACCTGGAAAGCACTTGAGGGCCTGGTCCCAAATCTGCACACTGCCATAACAACATACTGGGTGAGAGATATGGGAAGAAGTGTAAAATAAACCCAGTGAAGAGCAGGGGTGTGGTGGAAACAATAAGGAGCACTATATTAACATCTGGGTGCATACTATTCAACATCTTACCAGAAGATATCAGAAACACGGCTGGAACCAGTGTAGAAGCCTTCAAGAGGAAACTAGACAATATCTTCACCAGGTGCCAGATCAACCAGGCTGTGATGGATATGTGGGGCAGCGGACCTCCAGCAGCAACAGCCTGGTTGACCAGACAAGCACCAGGCAGCTGGCCCATGGCCGAGGCTCAGAGAATGATGAACTCTCAAAACTCTTCAAAGGTATATCAAGGTATAAGGTATGGCATAGATCTACGGTTTGGACTCTGGCTTCAAAGCCGTAGATCTACGGTATGGACCCTGAAAGGGTTAAGTTAGCAATAGAACTAGGCATTAAAAATAATAAAAGGTAAAATACACACACAGTGCACTCATTACTCACCATAAAATATTTGTGGTCTTAACCCTTTCGGGGTCAGTGCCGTACTAGTACGTTTTACGCGCCAGGGTTGGTGCCTTACTAGGACGCCTAAATTCTAACGGCCTCAAATTAAGCGGGAAACGGCTGGTAGGCCTACATATGAAAGAATGGGTCTGTGTGGTCAGTGTGCACAGTATAAAAAAATCCTGCAGCACACACTGCATAATGAGAAAAAAAAACTCCGACCGTATTTTTCGTTTAAAACAGCGAATTTGCAGTCTTTTTCGTATGATATTTATTGATGTATTCTCATTTTCTTGGTCTCATTTGATAGAATGGAAGATATATTACAGAAATAGAGATGATTTTGATTGGTTTTACGATGACAAGTACTTTCAAATTCAGCTCAAAGTAGCGAAAATATTTGATTTTTGCCGATGTTCAATAGTAAACAAATCATGCCACGTGTCCAATACACGCCAACTGGTGAGTCTAATATTCTTTCACAAGTGCGGTGATATTATTTATACAATTTTTACAATGATGCAGTTGTATACATAACAGTAAATTTTCTATTTTTTTTGTGAGAATAAAAATTCAAAATGGAAAGCAAAACTAATGTAAGAGGGGCCTGGAGACGTGACTAATGAACAGAGAAGATGTTATTTTAGTGCCAGGAATGTCTGCCTTGTTTATTCTGGACCCCATTTTGAAATTGGCATCGTTTGAAATTTGTAAAAAATTTGGGCCCCATATTGCCAATTTCTGACCACTTTTGGGTAGTTGAAATTGGTAAATGGGCGGTTTCTTGTACTCAATCGATAGAAGAAATGGAGTTCTAGTGAAATAGCTATGATTTTAGTAGACTGTAACATTGGAATTGGCCAAAAATAGGGCTCAAAGTGAGCGAAATCGCCAATGCGTAAATATCGTCGAGACCGATAACTTCCCAAGAGCATAATTCCTAAGTTTTCCATTAAATTTCATACTTTTGGTGTCGTTATGATCTAAAAAAGATTCTCTTATCATTTCATAAGAAAAAAATATTTTTTTTTCAAAATTTTTTGACTCTGAGAACGAGTTTGGGAGAGGGCCTGTCGACCTCCAAAGGGTTAAAGTTAGGTAATTGTAGTGATTAACTAGGTTTACAAAATTGAGGTAGTTCAAAATATTTAAGAATTTAACAATTAGTTTATATATTAATGGAAATGGTGCCGTGTTGGCATGATACAGTTTCTATATTGGAATGTCTTAGGCAAACTTATGACTAGCTTAAGAATTATGAAGTAATAGTTGTACGTATTAGAATTTTGTTTATAGTCATGTGCAAATTAAGGGGAATCACAGATATCAATAAGTGTATTTTGCTGTGGATATGTGCAAGATAAAGTAGTTTTCATGTGGTTAGCTACCGGTTGGGTGCGTAAGTGAGATAAGATGTGTTTTAACAGTGCTTTTGAAAATGGAGGTTGTGTCTGAAGTTCTAGAGTTTTCAGGCAGGGAGTTCCAGATTTTAGGCCCTTTTATGTATGTACATTGAATTTTTGTATAGGTTTAGCCGGACACGGGGAGTGTCTGGTATTATGTCTATGGGTCCTGTCACAACTATCAAGAAAGTGTTTTAGTTCAGGGTTAATGTTGGAATTTATGGTTCTATAAATGTAGATTACAGAGTAGTAAGTGTGGATGTTCTGAACAGTGAGTAAGTTTAGGTCTTTGAAGAGTGAGGGGTGTGTTGCCTGGCATTGGATTGCGTGATAATTCTTACTGCGGCTTTTTGTTGGGTTATTATTGGCTTTAGGTGGGTAATTGCTGTTGATCCCCAAGCACAAATGGCATATGTGAGGTAGGAATAGATGAGTGAATAGTATAGTGTAGTGGGCTGATTTGTGGTACATAGTAATGTATCTTAGAGAGGATCCCCACAGTTTTGGACACTTTCTTTGTGCTGAATTTCAGGTTGCTGTCGAGGTGAAGGCCCGGAATTTGCCCTCATTATGTTTAGCAATAGGAGTGTTGTTGATCTTAATGTTTAATTGTGCATCACCTGCTCTGTTACCAAACATAATATAGAAGGTCTTATCAGTGTTGAGTGTAAGTTTATTGGCTGTCATCCATGCAGATATTTTAGTAATTTGTCGTTAACAATGGTGTTGAGCATGGCAAGATTTGGATGGGAGATGACATAAATCGTGTTGTCAACAAAGAGTATTGGTTTCAGGTGTTGTGATACATTGGGAAGATCATTGATGTATAAGAGGAAGAGCAGGGGACCAAAGACACTTCCCTGTGGTACTCCAGTATCAATTGGTCGTGTCAAGGAGGTTGTGTCTTTATTGGTGACATACTGATACCTATTAGTAAGGTAGGATTTGAAATATGCAAGTGCATGACCTCTTATATCATAGTGGTCAAGTTTGTGGAATAGGATGCCGTGGTTTCCTGTGTGAAAGCTTTCCTTAGGTCAATAAAAGTCCTAATGGATATTCCTTATTTTCCAGTGCTGTGTAAAGCAGGTCTATCATTTTACGATTGCATCGTTAGTGCTTTTATTTTTTCTGAAGCCAAATTGGGGTTGAGTATGCTTTGTGTTGTTATTGCAGGTTACATGGGTATTGGAAGTTACAATGTAAATTGAGTGCAAGGAGAGCCACTGACATGCCATGGCATTAGGGCAGCTTATTCTAGTCCTTAAAAACTAGGTACTTAATATTAGAAATTTATTGAGTTTATTCTAGTTAAAAATTATTTTCAAAATTACAATATGATGAAATTTTACTGTTTAAATTATTATATAATGATATTAGATCTTAGATTGTTACAGGTGTTAAGATTCTTGAATGATAATATGGAATTGAGATTATCTTAAGGAAAATAACATTGAGCATTTTTGACATTAACTTATAATATGAGTAGGGGTAACATAATAGTAACATATTATTAAAAATTGAGATTATCGTATAGGAAAGTAACAATGAGCATTTTTCAAAGTAGTTTATAGCATGATCATTTAGGTTTGGGTGAGTAGGTGGTTTTGAGTTGAGTCTTAAATTGATTTTCAGACAAGATTATCTTAATATTTACTGGTAATGAATTCCAGATTCTGGGGCCCTTTATGTGCATAGAATTTTTACATAGGTTGATATGAACAGGGTATATCAAAAAGTGATCTGTGTCGTGTGTTGTGGTCATGGGTCCTATTAAAGTTGGTGAGGAGAGTTTTGAGCAGAGGGTTTATATTAGAGTGTAAGTTTTATATATGTAGTAGGCACAAGAGTAAGTATGAATGTTCTTTACGGTGAGTAGTTTGAGACTTTTGAATATTGGTGGAGTATGCTGTCTAGAGTAGAATTTGTTATCATTCTGACTCGGCCTTTTATCATGTAAGTCATTTAATAATAGGTTGATATCAGGATCAATTCCTGTAATCATAAGATTTGATGTGATTCTATAACTAGACCTGAGAAGAATAGATAATACTAAACTTAATAATATGATACTAGAATAAATGCTTAGGAACTATTTGATTATTACAAATTTTTAATAAGAGTTTGTAGAGATACAGGGTATTTGACAGAGTTCTTGGCACGTGAATTTGTACCTTAGTCAATTTATACAAATGCAATTAATTGAACTATGGTAGTTTACTAAAGCTGGGAATAAAGGAGCTAGGGAAAATGATAGCAAACAATGAAAGTAAAGTAAATTAGTACCTGAGTTAGCACCTTAATTATTATAATAAAAATTAATAAGAGAACTGTGGCAGTTAGATTTTTTAGATAAAATCTAGGGAATATAATAGTAAACAATGAGGGTTAACACTTTAGGGAATATAATAGTAAATAAAAAGAGTAAAACACTTTACCTCCCTGGGTGGTTGCTGTCTACCAACCTACTACCTACATTAGTATTATACATGTCTTATATTTGGTAGTTTCATTACAACCTGCATATTTTGTTCTGAAATTGCAAAAAATTAAGGTGGTCTAAGGATATTATTAACATTCAGGAGAACTTTGAGTGCAGCATTATTACTCAAAGCTTACATATTCATTGTAGCATTAAAATAACAGTTAACATAATCAGAAAGGGATGCTATCATTATACATTAGCATAAGCTTGCATTTAAAATCATCTGTTGCATTACAGATGCAAACTAGTCGCTCACAGACCGGGCCGCAGGGGCGTTGACCCCCGGAACTCTCTCCAGGTAAACTCCAGGTACCTTCAACCTGCATGGAAATTTAAATACCTAATATAATCTGATTTTTTGATGGCATTTTCTTTATACATAACCCTTTTTAACAAAGAACCTCAACACGCAGTGTAAATCTTCTCAAATATAATTTTCACAGACTCGGCACAAATTTCATTTAGAATTACTTACTACAATCAACTGAGGCACTTCAAACGTAAAACTTTATGTTCTGAGGCACTTCAATCACTAAACGTTATGTTCTGAGGCACTTCAATCACTAAACGTTATGTTCTGAGGCAATTCAATAACTAAAATTTGTTTTGAGGCACTTAAAACACTAAACATCTTCTGAGGCACTTCAAACATTAAAACTTTATGTTCTGAGGCATTTAAAACACTAAACATTAAGTTCTGAGGTAATTAAAAAAAAAAAATTTGTTCTGAGGTAATTCAAACACTAAACTTTGTTCTGAGGCACCTAAAACACTAAACATTAGTGTGATAATGATTTGAAAACCAACAAGTTGAAGATGTAGACACTATGTTGCATAAATATCCCAGTCTTCAACTAAAAATTAAGTTTTCAGGAACTTCAAACACTAATCTTTATGTATTGAGGCACTTCAAACACTAAACCTTGTTAAAACACTGATAAGTTGATGAGTAAGACACATGTGCAGGAGTTGACTATCTTTATTGTTTAAATGTTTTGCCTACATGATAGGCTTCTTCAATCAAATACAGAGAAAGGATTGTAGGCACTAGGATTAGTGAAGAGGTAACAATGATGAAATAAGTTCAGCAACCTCGGATAAATACAGTGGACCCCCGAGTTTAGAGCAGGCCGCTCCTGTCTGTCCCAACTACTGGACCACTACGACAAGGTCCTGGATGCTCTAGAAGATAAACAGAATGCAGATGTTATATACACAGATTTTGCAAAAGCCTTTGACAAGTGTGATCATGGTGTAATAGCACACAAAATGCGTGATAAAGGCATAACAGGAAAAGTTGGTAGATGGATCTATAATTTCCTAACACGTAGAACACAAAGAGTAGTAGTCAACAGAGTAAAGTCTGAGGCAGCTACTGTGAAAAGCTCTGTTCCACAAGGCACAGTACTTGCTCCCATCCTATTCCTCATCCTCATATCAGACATTGACAGGGATATAAGCCACAGTGCTGTGTCTTCCTTTGCAGATGACACCCGAATCTGTATGACAGTGTCCACCGTTGAAGACACTGCAAGAATCCAAGCAGACATAAACCAAATCTTTAAATGGGCTGTAGTGATACCACTCTTGTGGAGAGCCGCTGCAGGACACAATACGGCACCACCTCAGGGGGCCCCTAACAATAACAACAAACAGTACGGCGATGGCCCAGCATGGCGTGTGGTCTCGCTCTTACACAAATACATTCGTGATGCAGATTACATGGTAAGCTTAAATATGTCGCCAGTAGCTATAGCTTTTCTGAGGACATATGCACCTTACATCACCTGTCCTGCAGCAGCAGTCATTAGATGTATTTTCTTCTGTTGCAGACATGTACCATGGATTTTGTGTTCAATAAAGCCTAGAAATGAGGCCTGTGTTTTTATCACAACAATTTATTGAACACAAATATCCTGGGCTACCTGGCGGCGATTCTGAGCTAGACTACACAGCAAAATGGAGCGTTTACTGAAACCTGAGAGGCTAGACTCTGACCCCAGTGTATCAACGGCTGCTCAGGAATGGAAGCACTGGTTTAAGACTTTCGAAAACTTCTTGAGAGCCTTTCCTCAGGAAGATCTAGATAAACTAAGCCTGCTCATCAACTTTGTGTCACCTAAAATCTATGAGGTTATTTCTGAGTGTAATACCTATGAAGATGCTATCAATGCCCTCAAGTCTCAGTATATTAAGCCCACAAATGAAATCTTTGCACGATATCGTCTTGCAACTCGCCGCCAGCAGATTGGTGAATCCTTAGAGGAATACTTTCAAGCATTGAAAATATTAGGTAAGGACTGTAACTTCCGAGCGGTGACAGCTTCTCAGTATTGTGAAGAGTCCATCAGGGATGCTTTTATCAGTGGCCTGCAATCACCAATAATAAGGCAGCGTTTATTGGAGAATAAAACTCTGGACTTAGCCACTACCCTTGACCAGGCAAGATCATTAGATTCAGCTCAGAAGAATTCTGAAGTGTACAGTACTACCCAGCCTTCGAGTGGTAAGTGCTGTAACTCCCGACCAAGACTCTTTTAATGAGGTTACCGTGGAACCTGCTTCAGTGACAGCAGCTGCAGGCACAAAGTGTTTCTTTTGTGGTTTTTCAAGACATCCACGTCCAAAGTGTCCGGCTCGTGAAGCAATGTGCCATCAATGCCATAAGAAAGGTCACTTTGCTAAAGTATGTCGTGCTAATACATCAACAAGAGCTAGTGCTTCTATGCATTCCGACCAGGCGACTCTAGCAACAGTGACTTCTGCGGCTGCTCCAAATTCACTGTCAAAGGCAGTTGTGAAAGTGTTCATCAAAGGAACAGAAGTAGATGGTCTGATTGACAGTGGCAGCTCAGAGAGTTTCATCAACCTTGACGTAGTTACCTTGACGGTACATCACTCATCAGGTACCGTTTCCATGGCATCAACATCTCTCTCTATTCAGACGTTAGGGTTTTGTAAGGTAAACCTTAGAGTTAATGACAGGGATTATCAAGATGTACATTTAGCTGTTCTGCCACAACTGTGCTCTGATGTGATCCTTGGTCAGGACTTTCAGAAGCGTCATGGTAGTGTTACCTTAACATATGGAGGTGAACTGCCTCCTCTCGTTGTCTGTGGTCTTAGCACTTTAAGGGTAGACCCACCAAAGCTGTTTGCGAATCTTACTGCGGATTGTCATCCTATATCAGCTAAGTCACGCCGCTATTCTTATGAAGATAGGATGTTCATTGAGAAAGAAACTCAGAGGCTGCTGAAGGAGGGTATTATAGAACCAAGTAATTCTCCGTGGCGTGCACAGGTCGTTGTTGTCAAGGATGATTATAGGAAACGGAGGCTGGCTATCGACTATTCTGAGACAATCAACAAATTTACACTTCTTGATGGGTACCCTCTACCTCGAATTGATGATACAGTGAACAAAATTGCTCAGTACTATGTGTTTAGCACAATTGATCTACGAAGTGCCTATCATCAAGTCCCTATAAGGAATGAAGATAAACCATACACAGCGTTTCAGGCTAGTGACGGCCTCTATCAGTTTACCAGAGTCCCTTTGGGGTTACCAATGGGGTAGCCTGTTTCCAACGAATTATGGATTCACTCATTCAGGAAGAGCAACTTATGGGAACTTATGCATATTTAGATAATGTTACCATTTGTGGCAAGACCCAGGAGGAACATGATGCAAACCTTGATAAGTTTTTGGAAGCTGCCAAGAAGAAAAATATCAGTTACAATGAAGAAAAGTGCACTTTTTCCACTAAAAGGCTTAACATCCTTGGTTATGTGGTGGAAGGAGGTGCAATATCCCCAGACCCTGAAAGACTTCGACCTCTACGGAACTTCCAATGCCCCAAGACAAAAAGTCACTCCAAAGAACTCTTGGTCTTTTTGCTTATTACTCACAGTGGATCTACAACTATTCAAGTAAAGTTCGCCCACTGAGTGCTACCACGATATTTCCTGTGACAAAGGAAGCAGAAACTGCTTTCTATACTCTCAAACAGGATATTGAAAACTCAGTAGTTCAGGCCATTGATGAGTCCCTACCATTCGAGGTGGAAACGGATGCATCTGAAGTTGCCATTGCTGCAGTCCTATCTCAGGCAGGACGTCCCGTTGCTTTCTTTTCAAGAACTTTTCAAGGATCAGAGAAGTGCTATGCTGCTGTAGAAAAGGAAGCCCAGGCCATCATAGAAGCAGTTCGCCACTGGAGGCATTATTTAACAGGCAGACATTTCACTGTAAGGACTGACCAACGGTCCGTGATGTATATGTTTGACAAGAAGAACAAAAGTAAGATCAAGAATGACAAGATATTACGCTGGAGGATGGAACTATCGTGTTATAACTTTGATATTCTGTATCGACCGGGTGAAGAAAACGTTTCACCTGATGCATTCTCTAGGTCCCACTGTGGAGCAGCATGTCATGATTTGCAATCACTCTCAGAGCTCCACAAGGCCTTGTGTCACCCAGGAGTTACACGCCTGTATCATTTTGTTAAATCTAAGAATATGCCCTACTCAGTGGAAGAGGTGCGACAAGTGATCAGATCATGCAGAGTATGTGCAGAGTGCAAGCCAAACTTTCACCAGCCAGAGAAAACTCATCTCATAAAAGCCACCCAGCCTTTCGAGAGACTGAATATAGATTTCAAAGGACCTCTACCAAGCATAAACCAGAATAGGTATTTCCTTAACATAGTAGATGAATATTCTAGGTTTCCTTTGTGTTCCCCTGTGCAAATATGACTGCTTCAACTGTCATCAGTTGTCTTTCCCAGTTATTCGCTATTTTTGGTATGCCGGCCTATATCCATTCAGACAGGGGATCCTCGTTCATGAGTAATGAACTTCATGAGTTTTTGGCTAACAAAGGGATTGCTTGCAGCAGAACAACAAGCTACAACCCTCAAGGCAATGGTCAAGTGGAGCGGTTCAATGGTACTATATGGAAGTCAGTTACAATGACACTGAAATCTCGCAATCTACCGGTTCAACACTGGCAGACTGTCTTACCTGATGCCCTTCACTCTATTTGATCATTGCTGTGCACAGCTACTAATGCTACCCCTCATGAGAGACTCTTCAACTATTCACGTCGTTCCTCTACGGGAGCCTCCATGCCCACTTGGTTATGTCACCCTGGACCCATTCTCCTGAAGAGTCACCGTAGGATGAACAAGACGGATCCTTTAGTGGAAGAGGTAGAGCTCCTACAAGCTAATCCGCATTATGCCCACATTCGCTACCAAAATGGTGAAGAGACTACTGTATCTACAAGACACTTAGCCCCAGTTGAAACCAATGTTAGTGCGGAATCTCAAGATACACCAATAGATGTTGCGAAAGATGCTTCGGTTTCTCCAGGAAGCCTTTTCAGGCTACCCCTATTGAAATAGAGGATGCCGCTCCAGTAGATAGTCAAACCCCGCTAGAAAATACCGAACCCGGTGAAGAGGCTCAAGGGCTACGAAGGTCTGGACGTACACGTCACCCACCTAACCGTTTGGAGGATTACTGTATCTGATATTTTAGAAGGGGGAGATTGTAGTGATACCGCTCTTGTGGAGAGCCGCTGCAGGACACAATACGGCACCACCTCAGGGGGCCCCTAACAATAACAACAAACAGTACGGCGATGGCCCAGCATGGCGTGTGGTCTCGCTCTTACACAAATACATTCGTGATGCAGATTACATGGTAAGCTTAAATATGTCGCCAGTAGCTATAGCTTTTCTGAGGACATATGCACCTTACATCACCTGTCCTGCAGCAGCAGTCATTAGATGTATTTTCTTCTGTTGCAGACATGTACCATGGATTTTGTGTTCAATAAAGCCTAGAAATGAGGCCTGTGTTTTTATCACAACATGGGCTGCAGAAAACAATATGAAGTTCAATGATGAGAAATTTCAATTACTCAGATACGGAAACGTGAAGAAATTAAAATCTCATCGGAGTACAAAACTAATTCCAACCACACAATAGAGCGAAAAACTAATGTCAAAGACCTGGGAGTGATCATGTCAAGAGGATCTCACCTTCAAGGACCATAACAATGTAGCAATTGCATCTGCTCGAAAAATGACAGGATGGATAATGAGAACCTTTAAAACCAGGGATGCCAAGCCCATGTTGACACTTTACAGATCGCTTGTTCTATCTAGGCTGGAATATTGCTGCACACTAACTGCACCTTTCAAGGCGGGTGAAATTGCTGACCTTGAAAATGTGCAGAGAACCTTCACCGCACGCATAAGTGCGATAAACCACCTCAACTACTGGGAACGCTTGAAGTTCCTAAACCTGTACTCTCTAGAACGCAGGCGGGAGAGATACATTATTATATACACATGGAAAATTCTCGAGGGCTTAGTACCAAACTTGCACACAAAAATCACTTCGTACGAAAGCAAAAGACTCGGCAGGCAATGTAACATCCCCCCAATGAAGAGCAGAGGTGCCACTAGCACGTTGAGGGACAACACAATAAGTGTGAGGGGCCCAAGATTGTTCAACTGCCTCGCAGCATACATCAGGGGGATTACCAACAAGCCACTGGCTGTCTTCAAGCAGGCACTGGACAGGCACCTCAAGTCAGTACCTGATCAGCCGGGCTGTGGTTCGTACGTTGGACTGCGAGCGGCCAGCAGTAACAGCCTGGTTGATCAGGCTCTGGTCCAACAGGAGGCCTGGTCACAGACCAGGCCGTGGGGGCGTTGACCCCTGGAATTCTCTCCAAGTAGACTCCAGGAGTAATGAGCAAAATTCATTCCAGAAGCCTGCTCAAGTGCCATTACCGAACGAATTTACTCCCTTAAGAAATAATGTCAAGTAGGTTAGTCCATTTCAGACCCCCAAAAATACACTTACAAAAGCACTTACAATATTATACTTACGTAATTGCACGATTTCCGGGGTACTCATTACTCGGGGGTCCACTGTAGTTTGAGGTAATTGGCCTCTGAGCCTGTTGAAGACTTCAGCTTCATATTGCTCCAAACCATGGAGCTGAACTATTCTCAAGGCTGAGGGACTGACACCTCAAAATATTTCTCCAAGAATGATTGACTTATTACATCATCTTCACCTCGCTACTGCTCTTGCTGCCTACAATATTTTCTCAGTATTTGACTGAAGAAGCCTACCACATAGGTGAAACGTTTCAACAATAAAAGTACTCATTTGTTGATTGTTTGTCTTACTCACTAAACTTTGTCATATGCAGTCATCTACTGTTTTGATATACAGTGGACCCCTGCCTAATGAGCAAAATTCATTCCAGAAGCCTGCTCAAGTGCCATTACCGAACGAATTTACTTCCTTAAGAAGTAATGTCACGTATGTTAGTCTATTTCAGACCCCCAAAAATACACTTCCACAAGCACTTACAATATTATACTTACATAATTGTACGATTTCCGGGGTGCTCGTTAGGCGGGGGTCCACTGTATATCACACCATCAAAAACTAAATGTACACACTCCTCTAGGGTCTACTCTCTCTCGTGCACTCTTTTAAATCAACAAAAAGGTGATCCCTTAATATTACTTAATACAGGGAAAGAGGTGATTCTTCATGCCAATTGTCTTCTTTTGGTGAAAGTTGGAGGGAGGGGGTAAAGGAGGTTTTGTATGCGAGGGGCTTGGACTTCCAGCAAGCATGTGTGAGAGTATTTGATAGGAGTGAATGGAGACAAATGGTTTTTAATACTTGACGTGCTGTTGGAGTGTGAGCAAAGTAACTTTTATGAAGGGATTCAGGGAAACCGGCAGGCCGGACTTGAGTCCTGGAGATGTGAAGTACAGTGTCTGCACTCTGAAGGAGGGGTGTTAATGTTGCAGTTTTATAACTGTAGTGTAAAGCACCCCTCTGGCAAGACAGTGATGGAGTGAATGATGATGAAAGTTTTTCTTTTTCAGGCCACCCTGCCTTGGTAGGAATTGGCCGATGTGTTAATAATAATAAAAAAAAAACAGTAACAGACACTATGTATTTGGATATAGTGTAATAAGACTGCTAAATAAAAACAATACATTTGCTGAGTGGAGTTAAGTCCAAATTTGACGTATGTTGTCAACCTTAAGAATAATGGACAATTCTGAATTTGACAAACTTGTTGCTTGAGACTGTTATCCAACCATAGATTTGGTCTGTCAATAATCAATTAAATGGTGGTCAGTTAATTGAAGGTTTTACTCTACAAATATTTCGTAAGTATTCTGACTTATTTAACTGTATTTATCAACATCTTACAGTGCTGTATGACCCCTGTGGTTTAGCGCTTCTATTTGATTATAATAATAATAATATCAACATCTTATTTTTTCAGCAAATCTTAATCTGTACTACTCATTAGAAAATCAATTTTTTTATTATTCTTATCAGTGGCATAAATAGCTTATTATCAGAGAAATGCATGTATAACCTGCATCATGTGAAAACCACATCAAAAAATATTTAATAATTCATTTGTTTTAGAAACACTTAGTTTCACACTTAATTTTCTTTTTGGCACCTCCAGCATCAGTAGTACACATTGGGTGCCGTGGTTCATTTTCACACATGAGATGAATAGATGCTAATACAGGCACTCCTCACTTAACGACCTACCTGTTTAACGATTGCTCAGACTTACGACTAGGTATCCAACTAGTATGCAAACCTAAGTAATGTATATTACAACTGATTTCCTCTATTCTGTTTATTACAGTATACAGTACACTACTGTATAAACATTTAAAAATATACTAAAAATGTTATAATTTGTGAAAAGTTAATATTTAAACAATATCTAAAGACGGTGGACCCAAACCCACTACCAGTACAGTATGCTCCTCGTTTAACGACTAACATAACTTGGTCATTAAGTGAGGAGTACCTGTATACAAAATTGTTTGATGACCACAAGAGGCAAAGGACACAATACTTTCACAAAACAACTGTACAGTGGTTCATTCTCTCCTGTGAGTCTGTTGCCTATTGCAATTTTTCCTTGATTATGCTATTTAACTATCCTTGACCTTATAGTGCTAATGCCAGAAATAAATAGGTGCTTTGATGCTTCCTGGTTGTTACAGGTGACCTCCTAGGCCAAGATAGTATATACAGTGGTACCCCGAGTTTCAGCCATAATTCGTTCCAGAAGGCTGTTCTAGTGCTGTTACCGAACGAATGTGTTACCATAAGGAATAATGTAAATTACATTAGTCTGTTTCAGACCCCTAAAAATAAACTTACAATCACACTTACAATAATACAGATTGATCTTGCAAGTCTTGCATACTGGATGTCTTGGTGTTGTCCACGCTTCCTTATATGGGCATAATAATGCTGACATAATGTCTGAAAAGCATGGCTGCCAGCCATCACTACATGGTTCAGTCAACGAACCAATTTCCCAGATTCTGAAGTGTTTCACATTAAATGAGTCTTACTAGCTATAGCTGTTATCTCAGGCAAACACTTATTTTGTGTACAGTTTCTCTCTGATGAAGTGTCTGGGAATGAGGGTACAAATAGAGTTTTAGATGAAGAAGTGTATGATTCAGCATCGAAATATATTTTTATATCGGGGGGGGAAATGAGATTTTTTGAAGTGTCAAGGTGGGGCATGATGCAAACAAGGTTGGGAACCATTGTCTTAGACATCGAGGGCAAATTAACCTCCTACATTTATTCCTGTAGATTGGCTCAATCACCCATGCCTTGGAGGTGGACTTCGAGGAGGTGTCTGTTAACATTGCCAGATGGAGGTCGACTGTAAGGAATCATGGGATCATCTAAAAGCCATTACAAAACATGATGGCCCTATGCAGATTAAGCTCAGGTAAGATGGCTATTAATGCTAATTTACAGTGTTCCACTGCACTGAAATCAGTTTGCCTAAGATGTGATTTTTATAATTACCAGAAGGTACTTGTGTGGTGTATTTATGGTAATTGTTATTAGTATAAGGTTGGGAGTTTTATTGTGCATATACTTTATTATTGACAGGTTTGAGTGTTAATATGAATGAGTGTATGTATGGTACCTTGTTATGGAGAAAACTGCTGAATGATCTAGTAGGTAAAAGCTTTCTGTAAATATTATAACTTTCTTCCACAACACTGAGAAGGCAAGTTTATTTAGGTACAGGTACACATAAGTACACTTATCATACCTAGTAATAGGTGTGTAAATTACCCAGGATAACCCAGAAAAGTCAAAGTGACTTAATTCAATTGGGATCCTTGTAATATCTTGTTCATTGTCATAATATTTGTGTAAGTGAAACATTGCATAAACTAAGGTTTTATTATGCAGTTTGTGTTTCCTTGCAGTGTGCACCAGTGAACCAGTGAGTGGGCCAGTATTGGATTAAGACCCAGGTTGGGATATTTACCAGGACAGTAAGTGGGGATGTTGCGGTTCAGATATTCATTTAAACTGGTGTCTGAACACTTGCAAGACAGCTGTTGAATGAATGGTTACCAATGTGTTTACAAGTGTCCTGGGCTATACATAGCTGTTGAATGAATAATAATGTTTATTTCTACAAGTATAAGTACATGTACAAGGTATGTATACAGACCATAGCTAACATCAATGACATGCTACTATGTATATAGAAAACCCCTTGTTATGCAGAGCATTTTTGGGCATATTAGGTCACCTTTGTGTGGCCTAGGTCACTGAGTGTGCTACCAATTGAGTTACGGGACACCTAATGATTACCAGTGTGTTTACAAGTGTCCTGGACTGTACATAAATGTCTTTTTCCACATTGTAGGTAATGCCTACAGGTATGGCAGAAAGAGACTTGGTTCATAACAAACCTTGATTGAACAAAACTTGATAAAGCTCAACTCCATAATAAGAACTCACTCTGCATCTGTACTAAGTATCAGTCTATAATGAAGTGTCCTAAACAGTGCTGGTGGACACTATAAATATACAGAGATTTAAAACAATGGACAAAATTCACTTGGTAAACTGTACTTTTGATTTCTTTATTTTTAATGTTTATTGTAATATAATTGTACATTGTATGTACAGTGCTATATTAGGTGTACAGTAGAATACTTAAGTGGTTATTTATGTGTTATTTATTAACATTATTCCATAGAATGTTTAGTTCATATTAAGTTATAAACCCATGTGGGTCATTCTGTACAAGATGTGAAGGAGGCTTGATCCTCTGTCTGCTGAGTGGGAGACAGATGAACACTAACTTTTCATCTTGTGTTTCAGAATGTCAGACTTTAGCAGACTGTGCAGAGCATATAATTATTCTGGGAATTATTTATCAGCAAGTGATGACCGGGTAAGGGGCACAGAAGCAGTATTGAATGTCTAGTACCATTATAAGAAAATATCAAGATGGCAAACCACCGCGAGAGAAATAAGACTCGAGGGAAGATGATCATGGAGGTATGCATTGACAAATGTTTGTTTAAATTTGAAAAAGTACACATTGTACTGAAGATACAACTTCAGTACCAGCCTTGGTGTGGGGCGGTTCTCGCATCACTGACAAGTTTCTCCCATTCTATATGGGACACTTGTCCTCACCTTATTCTATATGGGACACTTGTCCTCACCTTATTCTATATGGGACACTTGTCCTCACCTTATTCTATATGGGACACTTGTCCTCACCTTATTCTATATGGGACACTTGTCCTCACCTTATTCTATATGGGACACTTGTCCTCACCTTATTCTGCCCAGTGGTCACATTATTATAGGGGATCACGAAATCGTAGTGACACGATTGCAAACAAACCATATAACAGGTGGGGCTTGAACCTGCGGTCAGAGAGTCCCAAACATTTGTAAAAAAACATTATAGACAATAGCTGAATCTCCTTCAATTTTATGTTGGGTCACAACCCTGGGTTTGGTAGTCCCTGATGTAGACACTCACATTGTAGTGAAATATAGTCGACCTTGATTAAGAGCCTTGATAGGGACAAGACTAAAGGTTCATGAATCTTGAAGCTGCAGATCATAGGAATTTTACATGTCAGAATTATTGAAATACTGTGTGTTTTTGTCCATGTTTTTCTTTATCAACATACTGGTTATATCGGCATGCAACTGGCAAGACAGTGTAGTGAGTGATAATGAAATTGTTTCTTCCTTTTCGGGTTACCCTGCCTCGGTGGAAAAAGGCTGATGTGTTAAAAAAAAAATACTGGTCATAAAGTTTTTCTTCTTTTTACATTTAGTAATTTATACAGGAGAAAGAGTTACTAGCCCCTTGCTTCCTTTTTGGACATATCTTAAGTAAATATATATCCAGTCCACTTAATATTGACAATGTTAAGAAGCAAATGGTAACACATTGAATGAAATCATATTTTTTTTTTTTAATCTATGGATCATGTGCCAAACAAAACGACAGTGGGTGCCAAGAAAAAAAAAATTAATAATCAAACCTATCCGCTGAATGGCCTTCAAGAAGAGCACTGTAGATGTATCATCAGATCATATAGAGTACAAAGAACATGAATTGTAGGGTTCCAGTGTACAGAGAGACTTATCTGAGTAAGCCCTTAAGGCCCCACTTGCATGTTTCACTGAGAGGTGACTTTTCATCTCATGAATGAAAACAACTTCCCTGTAACACATCCAAATACAGGCTTGCTCTGTTACAAACTACTTTGTACTACATGTCTACATTCCTTTATCCGACATTCTGAAATTCGAAAAGTTATGAAAACTGAAGTTTTTTGTGGAGTGTGGAGCGTCAGTCATCTCTACATAACAGCCAGAGTGGCAGGCGTCAGTTGTGTCTCAGCGCTTGTAGTGTTCACATGTGCGTCTGCTGTTCGCTGATATTTTTTCTTTGCTTTTTATTTTGTGACTTTAATTTCACTGTAAAAATGTCAAAAAAAGCTGCAGATACCCATATGGGTAACAGTGTGAAAAGAAAAGGAAAATTATGACGTTATCAATAATGCAGAAAGTAGAGTTACTGCAGAAGCTTGATGGTGGTGTGTCAGGGGTGTGTCTTACTGAAGAATATGGTGTTGGAACTACCACTGTTTATGATTTAAACAAACAGAAAGACAAGTTACTGAAGTATTATAGTGACAGCGATAACCAAAACTAATGAAAATAGGAAAACACTGCATAGGTTATCCTAGGTAATTTACACTATGTATAATAACTATTTATGTGTATCTGTGAGATAGAGACAAAGACAGAGATACAGAGACAGGCAGATGCAGACAGCCAAAGTCAATCAGCCACCCGGCCTGTCAAACATTACACGTTCCAGAATTTTCTCTTTACTTAGGGTACAGGATATAGGACATTCTGGCAGGATGACACTACCAGTGGTATCAAAATTGAAAGGATGTTGCACAATGTTGCGCATGGGTTATTATCAAGGTTTTTGATATTTATCCCACTTAGTGTGAGTATTTATACGTTTTGCTGCAGTGTTAATGTTTGATTACGGGTGCTGCCCTAGACCCCACCTTCATTCTGAAATTCAAAACACTACTGGCCCCAAGGGTTTCGGATAATGAAATGTGGACCTGTACCACCTTAGCATCACCTGTTATCCTATTTTTTTCTTCTTTTAACACTTTGGCCGTCTCCCACCGAGTGAGGCAGGGTGACCACCCAAAAAAAAAGAAACACTTTGACCATCATTCACACATAATCACTGTCTTTGCATGTTTGCTCAGATACAACAGTTTAGATGTCACTCCAAACATCCAATATCCTATTATTATCTTTCCCAATTTCCCTCTTTTTCTCTTTATCTATACAGGAACCAGACTACAGAGCCAATGGAATTCTCATGCCCTGTTTGAAGAATTGATCGGTACTGTACTAATATGCAGGGGCAACTTTCTTGCTTTTAAACTTCTATACTGCCTAAAGAATCTCTTGAAGAATATGTTAATTAGTGATTTCTGTTTTGTTTTCTAGGATATTTTAATTTGTTTGCATATTATTAGTGAACACGTGTGTTAGATAGGAGTGAATGGAGACGAATGGTTTTTGGGACTTGACGAGCTGTTGGAGTGTGAGCAGGGTAATATTTAGTGAAGGGATTCAGGGAAACTGGTTAACTGGACTTGAGTCCTGAAATGGGAAGTGCAATGCCTGCACTTTAAAGGAGGGGTTTGGGATATTGGCAGTTTGGAGGATTTTAAACTGTCGTTTTGAGCTCCTCTGCAACGACAGTGATTATGTATGAATGAGGTGAAATTGTTGAATGATAATGAAAGTATTTTCTTTTGGGGATTTTCTTCTTTTGGGTCACAATGCCTCTGTGGAAACGGCCAACTTGTTGAAAAAAAAAATTATTAGTGAATTTATTTTTTGAAGTGTTTTAAATAATGATTTATTAATCAATAATAAATATCTAATATTTATTATTAACCGTTAACTGTCGAAACATAGATCTACGTTCTCTCGCCCAGCGCTCCGAATATTTTGAAAAAAATAATAACTTTTTTTTAAATTTAAGAGGGCAATTTTCTGTGTGTAATAAGACCAAAAAAAAATTAGGACCAGTATTTACTGAGATATAAGACCACAAAGTTGGCACTGGATGCTCACCTGACGGCAACATGGAGTCCTGCCGCTTGCAGGAGTGTTGCCAATATACCTTTTTTTTCCTTGGGTTTTATATTATTTTATATAATTTTTATGTTCTGATAATTACAATTTCTAGTAGTTCTTGTGATTTCAAAGCCAATCTTTGTTCTGACACTAATATTAGGTACTGAAATTGTACTCAAATAGTCACAAACTCACTGACAGGTGAACATTTACACCTGCCTTGGTCATTTACTATTGTCTAGGAATATATACAAAGTATTTATAGGTCTCAGCAATGTTTTAGACATGCTGGAGTATATATGAAACTCCTTGAAGCATGGTGTTAAGACGAGTGTCATTAAACTGCTGACTGCGGCAGTAGTTTGACACTTGATGATTGTGCATTGCTGCAGGGAACCACTTGCTTTGTTTGTTTTCACTGTTACACATAAACATGTCTGTCTATCTAGCTCTGTCTGCTTATCTGTCTGGCTGCTTGTCTCTCTCTGTTTCAGAGAGCGGCTCATGAACCAACAGTTATTACACACGATGCAGTCACGTCTCATTCCTGATTAAGTGAACATGCGATTACTTTCCAGTCATGCATATTATATGCCTTATATCTACAAGCACAGTGTATAGCACTAGATTTTTTGAGTTATCCTAGGTAATTTACACTATGTATGATATCTGTACTTATGTGTACCTGTGAGAGACACATACAGAGACAGATATAGACAGATGGAGAGACAGCCAAAGTCAGTCAGCCTGACGAATATGTATTACACGTGTTCCAGAATCATTTCTCTTTACTTGGGGCATAGGTTATAGGACATTCTGGCAGGATGACACTACCAGTGATATCAACAATGAAAGGATGTTGCACAAATGTTGCGCATGGGTTATTATCGAGATTTTTTATGTTTCTGTGACCATATTCATCTCAAAGCCACTAAACTTTGGATCAACATCACTTTCCTCTTAAAAGGGAAGTGTTAATACGACATGACATCAGTGAATCCCTGGTGTTTGCCACGCTATTTGCTTTAGCTGGCGCTCAGTTGAATTGGTGCTCCCACAAGGTACTAAGTGGTCCCGGATTTTTTTAATACTGCTCACACCGAGTATTAAGACCCATTCTATACAGACCAGGCATCTCAGGCCAATCGTGTTAAATTTGGAGGCAGGAAAAAATAAACATTGATCTATGTTTAGAGCGCTAGCAGTACTAACGTAGATCTATGTTTGGACAGTTAAGGAGTTAAAGACAGCTTAAGAATTAGACTATTAAGTAGGATTTTATTATTCAAACCCTATATGAAGTCTGCTTCTATTGTCATTCCTTAGCTTATTCCATGTCTTTATCAGGGTTTGCCCGAAATGCTTTGCATACTAAAAATTCAAATTTTTTATTTCTTTGGATAGTAGAGAGTTGGTAGTTTACATGTAATAAAATACAGTAGGGTCCCGCTTTACGGCGTTTTCAAATTATGACCAAAATTTTCTATATGGCGAGCTGTTTTTCTAATACAGCGTGTCCCACCCGGTTTGTTTACATTCTCCGTGAGCACATCTCTCTAGTATTACAGTAGGCCCTCATTTAGCACGGTAGTTACATTCCCGAAAACGTCGTGTTAGCTAAAATCGTGTTAGATAATTAAAAGAACTTATGGGAAAAATAGGGTTACGTTCCTGAGAGTCCCCAAAAAGCCAAACAAGTTTTTTTTAGACCAACAGATCTTACAAATATAAAAGAGAATATGTAATTGTAGTTCATTATCGTGATGTATTATGTTGTTTTTACTGCTTAAGACTACAAATGTAACAGAAATAATAGTATTTACCTTAAATTGTGGGTGCTGATGTTTGTGGATGATTGTGAAGAGAGTGGAGAGTTATGCTGTGGCCCTACTGGGCTGAGGTGGATAGTAGAGATTCTGGAACTGAAGTCGATGGTTGTACTGAGTGTCTCTAACTTTAATAAAGTCATTCAGTAAGTCAGTCCATTCAGTAAGTCAGTTAAGTCATTCAGTATCATTCAGTAAGTCAGTCAGTCAAGTCATTCAGTAAGTCAGTCAAGTCATTCATTAAGTCATTCAGTAAGTCAGTCAAGTCATTCAGTAAGTCAGTCAAGACATTCAGTAAGTCAGTCAAGACATTCAGTAAGTCAGTCAGTCAAGTCATTCAGTAAGTCAGTCAGTCAAGTCATTCAGTAAGTCAGTCAGTCAAGTCAGTCAGTCAAGTCATTCAGTAAGTCAGTCAGTCAAGTCATTCAGTAAGTCAGTCAGTCAAGTCATTCAGTAAGTCAGTCAGTCAAGTCATTCAGTAAGTCAGTCAGTCAAGTCATTCAGTAAGTCAGTCAGTCAAGTCATTCAGTAAGTCAGTCAGTCAAGTCATTAAGTAAGTCAGTCAGTCAAGTCATTCAGTAAGTCAGTCAGTTAAGTCATTCAGTAAGTCAGTCAAAGTCATTCAGTAAGTCAGTCAGTCAAAGTCATTCAGTAAGTCAGTCAGTCAAAGTCATTCAGTAAGTCAGTCAGTCAAGTCATTCAGTCAGTCAAGTCATTCAGTAAGTCAGTCAGTCAAGTCATTCAGTAAGTCAGTCCAGTCAGTCAGTAAGTTAGTCACACAAACTTATGTTTACATCTTTTTATGTGTACAAAGTAACACTTCATTACAGCCACAGGTTATGTCTTGTCTAATATCTTTTTCTTCGTTAATTCTAAGACTTAATAAATGCTTATACCTTGTCTTGCCACTTTGAGCAACACTGGTATGCCTACTGGGTGACATGATTGCTTGGCAGATACAAGATATAGTAATTTAAAGATCAAAACACAATTCACTCTCTTATTCTTCACAAACAGCTGGCTTGACGCGTATGGAATACGAATGCTGGGATGGTGGGGTTTTGTGGGGGGGGATGCATGGGAAGGCGGGTGGTCTCCCAAGCTGTTCCACAACATTAGCACCGGCCGCTTGAGGGAATGGTTATTTGTTTTTCTTCCTGCAAACTGTGTAAGTTTATTCAGGTATACACAGATACAGTTACAAAGATTATCATACATAGCAGCATATGTGTAGAGAACCTAGGATAACCCAAACTTTGGGTTATCCTAGGTTCTCTAGGATAACACTGGGTTATCCTAGGTTCTCTAGGATAACACTTTGGGTTATCCTAGGTTCTCTACACATATGCTGCTATGTATGATAATCAATGTAACTATCTCTGTATACCTGAATAAACTTACAGTTTGTGGGAAGGAAAAACAAATTCCCTTTTCCTCAAAGCATGAGGATTCTTAGAGCGGTAAATAACCATGGGCTTACACTTGAAATCACCTGATGCATTACCCAAAAGGAGCAAGGTGAAGCGATCCTTTGCTGTCTTGAAGCCTGGTGCACTTTTCTCTTGCTGACTGATATAAGTTCATGTTGGCATTTTCTTCCAGAAAACACTTGTCTCGTCAGCATTAAACACTTGTTGTGGCTCATAGCCACCCTTAGTAGGACCCCCACTGACTCAATGGTTTAACCTACTGCAGGCGACAGCAGGCTCAAAATTTTTCCCCTCCAGCGAATTGCGTAATATAAGGTTTACATCGTGTTAGATAAAAATGTGCCGCAATTCTTCAATCGCGTAATACCCAAAACGCGCAACATAAAGTCGTGCTAAATGAGAGTCTACTGTATGTCTGGAAATTTTCCAAAATTTATAATGTTTTAAAGCTATTGCATATCTTATATGTACTCTGATAATTATACTTACGTCTACCTGTACCTAAATATACTTACACACTGTGGTGGCTTGCAGGTACACATTAACCCTTTGGGGGTCGACAGGCCTTCTCGGAAACCTGTTTCTGGGGTCGAAAATTTTTTGGAAAAAAAAAATGATTTTTGCTTATGAAATGATAGAGAATCTTTTTCCGATCATAACGGCACCAAAATTATGAAATTTGATCGAAAACTAACTGAATTATGCTTTCGCGATTACGCATCGGCGATTTCGCCCACTGTTTCAATCTACTAAAATTATAGCTATTTCACTAGAACTCCATTTCTTCTATCAATTGAGTATAAGAAACCGCCTATTTACCAATTTCAACTACCCAAAATAGTGGGCAGAAAATGGCAATTTGGCCAATTTCACACAAATTTCAAACGATGCCAATTTCAAAATACGGTCCAGAATAAACAAGGCAGACATGCCTGGCACTAAAATAACATCTTCTCTGTTCATTAGTCACGTCACCAGGCCCTCTTACATTACTTTTGCTTTTCATTTTGAATTTTTATTCTCACAAAAATAGAAGATTTACTGTTATGTATACAACTGCATCATTGTAAAATGGTATAAATAATATCAGAGCACTTGTGCATGAATATTAGACTCGCAGTTGATGTGTATTGGACGCATGATGTGATTTGTTTACTCTTGAACATCGCAAAAATCGAACATTTTGGCTACTTTGAGCTCAATTTCATGGTGTCATTGTCAAACCAATCAAAATCATCTCTATTTCTGTAATATATCTTTCATTCTATCAAATGAGACCAAGAAAACGAGAATACTTCAATAAATACCATACGAAAATAGACTGCAAAGTCGCTGTTTTAAACAAAAAAAAACGGTCAGAGTTTTTTTCTCTCATTATGCAGTGTGTGGTGCAGGATTTTTTTTATACTGCACACACTGACCACATAGACCCATTCTTTCATATGTAGGGCTACCAGCCATTTCCCACTTAATTTCAGGCCTCTAGAATTTACACGTACTAGTACGGCACCAACCCCTGCTCGTAAAACGTACTACTACGGCACCGACCCCGAAAGGGTTAAAATCACTAAGAGTCTCTACTCTTGACGCCATATAATGATCTCTTGGGCGCATTAAATGTCGTATATTACGTTAGTATATACATTTCCATTAATCCATCTATGATATTTTTTTCAAAATTATATATTAAACACACTATGTAACATATACACATGATACATACACCCACGGTATAAAAATTGACATAAATATGAGATATGTAGTAGTGTCAGAATAATTAAGTTTTCTCTAGTCAAACACCAGTTACTAACTGTAGAAAATATTCCTTTCGTATGCCTTCACTCTATCTATAGCTATTCACGACTCTTGTGGGTTTAGCGCTTCTTTTTAATTATGATGATAATAACTTGTCAGAGCATCATTCCTTCTAAAAATGATGTTACATGAGAATGGAAGTGTTGGTCTTTATTTATTCTACTGTACCACTGTGGAGACAACTTGTACACAATGTAAGGTGTTTGTATGAACGTGTATCAACCATAACCAGACACATTTGTTTACATAGTAGTCTGCGGCTCTGTCCTCTTACATTCCTCTCTCGTTTATTTGTTTTTATCTCGTTTACTCACCTCTCACCATACATTAAGACTACAAATACTTTAAGGCAAGTAATGAGTACTGTACAGTGGACCCCGACTATCGGCCGGCTCGAGTTTCGATCGCTTTTTAAACCCAATTTCTCCCTGACAATCGGCCCACATACCAGACCTGTCTGCCTGCCCACACAGGCGTTGTGAGCCAGTCTAGCTTTGTTTATCCTTGAGTGAACATTACCCAGCACGCTCATTCAAACATTTCACAATAATTTTATTGTGTTTATTGATTGTCACTGTGAATTATAAGTCACCATGGGTCCAAAGAGGCTTCCTAGTAGCACCCCTGTGGTAAAGAAAGTGAGGAACACCATCGAACTGAGATTAAGGAAATTTGTTCAATGTGGAATAAGGTGCAGGAATTTGTTGAAAAATACCACCCTGAGCAAGCTGAAATAAGCCATATCTGCAACAAGTTCAGTGACAGAGCCATATTGCACTTCAGGAACATGTTAAAGAGGCGCCAGAAACAGAGGACTGTGTACAGTTATTTTGTGAGACGGGTCCAGTGACTCTCAAGCTGGTCCTAGTGGCATTAAAAGACCAAGAAGGAAGTAACCGCAGATAGGGGTTTGATACCTTAAGTCCTTATGGAGGGATTCCCTTCCAAACACTAAGTCCTCCCTCACTCCTCCTCCCTATCTTCCAGATGCCATCAATAATCTTCAATAAAGGTAAGTAAAAATGTTATTTTATGTGTTTATTTAAATGTTTGTATTTATTTTCTAATAACTATAATATGTATAATTGTTTTCTGTATGTAAACAATAGTTATTCTTTAAAAACTTAATTTTTGGGGTGTCTGAATGGATTAATTGTATTTACATTATTTCTTTTGGGAAATAATGGTTCGACTTTCAGCCAGTTTGAGTTAAGGCCTAGCTCCTGGAATGGATTATGGTCGATACTCTGGGGTCCACTGTATGCATATGCATTTTATCACTCTAGGGCGCTTTAAGCGTCGTAGTATATTATGTGTGGGTGGGGTGGCCAGGAGGGCTACCACACCTGACCTCTTACAGTAAATACTACTCACCTTTTGCCCTACATTAAGACTACAAATATTTTGAGGTAAATAATGAGTGTACTGTGTGTGTATTTTATTTTTTATTGTCTAGTTCTATTGCTAACTTAATATATGTTAATGTAAATTTGTTATCTGGCATTTATAAGTGGAAAAAATGACGTTCTGCTTTCCGACGGTAGCCTGGAACCTAACCTGCCATATAAGTTGGGCCTACTGTAGTATTGTTAAACACAAGGAAAGCCACTAGCATGCATGAGCACTTTAAGTACACTAATCCTAATGCTTACAGACTACTTAAAACTAGACATCTCTGTATAAACATTATATCATGCTGAAATAAATAATTTGAATCTTTTTAACACTTTGGCCGTTTCCCAAAAAGAAAGAAAAACTTTCATTATCATTCATACATAATCACTGTCTTTGCAGAGATGCTCAGATATGACAGTTTAGATGTCCTTCCAAACTGCCAGTATCCCAATCTCCTCTTTAAAGTGCATATATTTTGCAGGCAAAGCACAAAGTCGTGGTGAGGAGAGAGTGGCAGAGATGATGGCGAAGCTTTGTTAGATTTACTGGTGAAGACAGCTACTCAGGGGCCATCCTCTCATTCTACTCCCAGAGATAGAAAGATCACGGCATGCAGACCACATGTATTGTAAGTGCATTTGCATCTCATTGCTTATTTTTAATTACGTACTATTTGAGTTTGGGGGAAGAGCAGGGTGAGGTGCAGCTCTTGGTCCTGTCTCTTCTGACAGACTGACGTAAGTGAGTCCTGTTATATCTATTTGTGGATTTGTTTCCACTGTGTCATTGCTCAGCTCATTCCACTTTTTTACACTATTATGTTGAAGAAATGCCATTGGTGTATATTTAATGCATACAGTATGACTCACTTCACTACTGGGCCATAAGTTTCAATATTATGATTTGGTTCACTAGAAGAATTCTTACACTTTCGTATTGCAGCTGTATTTGCGTTTCATAATATTTATTTATTCCAAACAGCTGCGTAAAAGTTTGATCATTGACCCTACTGAGGCTTGGATGGCTTCAAGGTTATCTGTTATTGATTATGGAAATTATCTTCCTCACAGCCTGGTCTCAGACTAAGCCTCCTAGGATGTAATGGAAATATTTAGGCACATTATGTAGGTGTAATACAATATGTACAGGTTCTCCTTGACTTATGATATTTCATCTTTATGATGGTGCAAAAGTAATTACAGTGGACCCCCGAGTAACGAACACCCCGAAATCGTACAATTATGTAAGTGCTTGTGGAAGTGTATTTTTGGGGTCTGAAATAGACTAACCTACGTGACATTATTTCTTAAGGGAGTAAATTGTTCAGTAATGGCACTTGAGCAGGCTTCTGGAATGAAGTTTTTACGTTACTTGGGGGTCCACTGTACTTTACAGATGAAGCTTGAGTTAATTACCCAGCTGGAAAGTGACAAGTCCGTAATTTGTATTCATTTATTTACTGGTACAGTGGACCCCGGTTTTCGTACAGCTACCAACTCGAACAATTATGTAAGTGTATTTTGGGGTCTGAAATGACTAATCTAATTTACATTCAACCTTATGGGAACAAATTCGTTCGTAACGGCACTTGAACAGCATTCTGGAAAGAATTATCGATTAAAACCAACAGTCCACTGTACAGTGGTACCTCGAGTTACGATATTTTTTCGTTCGAGAATGCTGTTCAAGTGCCATTACCAAACGAATTTATCCCCATAAGGAATAATGTAAAATAGACTAGTCCTTTTACACCCCCAAAATATACTTACAAAAGCATTTAAAAAAATAAACTTACATAAAAGGGCGATTTTGGGGACCATCGTAACTCGAGGTACCACTGTATTTAGTTAGTTACAGTAATTATTTGTATATTTACTTATTCAGTGAATAGTTTATTTTTTAGCATATCATATTCGGCATAATATTTTTGACTTACATGGGTTTGTTTAAATGGTCATGTTTTTATAAGGAAATATGGTATCATTGAAAAATAAAGAGTACTTGATCATAGATTACACTGCAGATATACACCTGAATGTATCATATAAGAGTGAAAAAGCATTTTGGTCAAGTTATGTATTGAACTTGGTGAAACACACATTAGTTTAGAGTCCCTATATGTAAGACAAAGTAGTATTTATCTCTAATTTGGTGAACTGAGAAAAGGTGGGATTGAAATGTACATGTCCCATTGTTTACATAAGTAGCAGTAAAAGTTTGTTAGTGCCTAATTGTAGCCACAGTCGCTTATTAGTCTTGGACTGTTTTTTACCAGTATAGTTTACACAAAATTCATATTATTGTATAGAGAAATATCATAGTCATTGATTATTAGAATTTGGTTAATAAATGTATATGTTTATTGCAGGACTGGATTGATATGTATCAAGGTCCAGGATGTGATAACTGCATAAAGAAGAAGGTGGTGTGTGGTCAAGAACAAAACATCCAGGAGGTTGCTTGATGTAGGTATAGCTCCTGTCCTCCACTTTCCACAAGCTGTATCACCTCCAGTCCTTGGTTTCTTTAGTAAAGTGAAATGTTTAACTTCCATTATATTCTTTGTGGCTGCTATAATTTTTATATTTTTCTGTCTGCCTAATTACCGTAGCATATTTTGCTTTCTGGGACCCTATGGAGGTCACGAGGGGCTCTTGATCTAAGGGATTTGTCCTATCCTCCCTTTCTTGAAGAATTTCATTCCCCTAAATGAAATGTAATTCAGTAAATAATAAAAAGGCAAAATACCGTGACCTCTGGCTCCGTTATGTAGATGACATCTTTGCTCTCATGATTCTAGTAGTCTCTTCCACCATTTCTCGATGTCCTTAATAATCTTGCCCCTTCCATTAAGTTTAAAGCGAATGGGAATCTAATTCTTGCTTCCTTTTCTTGATGTCCACCGCTCGGATACATAGGTTTTGCTCTTTCCGTGTACCAGCCTATGCATTCACTACTTTTTCTTATCATTCTTCCTCTGTCAAGAAAAGTGTTCTTATTTCTCTCTTTTTCCGTGCTCTGCACATTAGTGACCTCAGTTCCTTGAATCAGAAGTTTCCACTTTGTAATTCATTTTCTCATCTTGGGTAAACTTCCCATTTCATAAACTCTGTCTTCTCACAAGCTAAACAGACTTTCTTCTCTGCCTTCCCAGTCTCGGTAATTCTCTCCTCAGACATCAAACTTAATTTTCACACCTCTCCTCCTGGTGTCTACTCTATTTCCTGTTCATTACCTTGGAAAATTCTTGCTGTTCTTTTGACAGACTCTAGGAGCATAAAAGTAGTGTTAGGCTTCAACATCAACAATGCTCTTTCCTGCATCCTATTGACTGTTTCTGCAAAACTTTACGCCCTACTTTTTTAAATTGGGGTTGAATCCCTTTCATATAAACACCCTCTTTTTTTTTCTTGAAAAAATTTCCCCCGGGGATTTTTTTTTCCCGGTTTTTTTTCCCCAATTTTCCTATTCATTTTTTTGGGAAGGGGAAAAAAAAACACGGGGGGGGGGAGGGGTAAAGGCCCAAACACCCAAGGCAAAGAAAAAATGATTGTCAGGGTGTTCTGGTTGGAATATTTTAAATAAAATGGGGAAGGCAAAAAGAGAAAAGCCACAAGAGGGTGGATTCAGTAAAACCCCTTTTGCTCCCCCATATATACTGCCCTTCCCGTATGGAGTTTGTAAAGGGCCAAAAAATTTTTCCTCTTTTTAAATCAACATTGTAGAAAGGGGCCTGGGTTAACGAATCCCCAAAAACCAAATTAGGGGAAAAAATTTTTGTGTTTGGGGAATTTTTTTTGGGGGTCAAGACCCAACCCGGAAATTTTTCCGGGAGTAAATTGCCGAATGGCATTTGAGAACTTCAGGGGGAAAAAACCCGGGGGGTCCACGAAGGGGTTTAGAAAATTCCCAAGTAGAGAAAAATGTTTTTTAGATAATACTTTTTAGTACAGGGATTGCAAAGCAGTGTCCCTACGGGGAGATTATGAAGCAGTCTCCTTCCCCCAGGGGGATATCAAACCAAAGGGTCGGCCCAAAGTTTTTGGTGATATGTGAGGAAATTTAAATTTATCCAAGGAAAAAAGGGGGTTCTAATCATTTTATAAAAATTCTCTTGAAATGCACAAAAAAATATATTTTTTAATAGGAAAATTTTAAAAATATGAAAATTCCACATCAATTCAGGAAAAAGAAACTTTTATTCCCGATATCACCTAAAGGGGGGAAGAGGGCACAGAACATCCAGCCCAGGGAAAATCGGGGGCCAAACCACCGGGGAAAAAGGTTTTTATGCCGGGAAAGGGAAAAAAAAAATGGCAGGAAAGACAGAAAAAGAAAATTATTTTTTTGGGAGTGGAATCAGTCAGTGGCCCACCCTTTAACAAAAATTTTGAGGAAAAAGCCCCCCCAACCAAAACCACCAATCCAACACATTCATCTTTGCTAATATAAAGGTCAAAGCCAAAAAACAACAAGGTACCTTACATTAGGGACTTAAGAGTAACCCCATGGGTTTTTTAAAAACCCACATAAGAGATCACTTGACAATGAAATATGGACCCCCCCTACAACCTATAAGGTGGGAATGGGAAAAAGGGGGGGGGTTGTTTAAAAAGTCACTTATATGTTGAACTACAAAAACCTCAAATGATTATGAAGTATTAGAAAAAGGTCGAGAATAAAAAACCTTATGGGGTTCTACAAGCCATCAAAACTTAGGGAAAAGTTCGAAAATTGACCAGTCGAAATTTCCAGCCCGCCCAACATCTTGCCCCGGGGGATTTCAACCCGGGCCCCCAAAAGGAGGAACATTGCAAACAAGGGGAGCAGAGATAAACCAGGGGCAGCTCAGATGAAAATTCACACATGCATGAACTTTAAATTTTGCACCAAGTTACCTTAAACCAGCAAAATAGAGCCCCGAAAAAAACGCTGCCCCTCTTCACCAACAATGATGATCTGAAAAATTCATCATATCAAAAAAAAAATACTCAGATCACAACATAATAGAGGTCCAGCAGGGGGCCCAGATCAACAAAATTTATCAAAGAGGAGTTTTTCCAAATTAACTTTAAAAAAAAACAAAGGTGGGGCCAAAAAAAATCCTAAATGATATAAACTGGGGAAAATTGCCAAACACAGGACCCAACCATGTCTAACAAATTAACCTTGGACTTGAGGTTTTCTCAAGGCAAATTCCCCAAGGAAAAGGGGAGAAGATGCAAAGAAAAAAGCCCCATACAGGCGGGAAAGGGACAGAATAACGGAGCGGAAGGAGGCCAAATTCTGAAAACAGGGGGACACAACAGAGAAATAAAAACGAATTTAAAAAAAAAAGGGAACTTTTTAGGGGAACAAGAGACACGGGGGAAAAACTAAGAGCCCCAAAAAATTGAAAGAAACCCCAAGTATTTTTTTCCCAAAAATCAAAGTCGGGGAAAAAAACCAGTATTGGGCCTCTACTTAAACCGGATGGGCCACACAATACGAAGGAAAGAGAAAATCCCAGATGACTCAGCTTTTAGTTAAAAAACCAAATGAAAATCGAAAAACCAAATGATTTTTTTTAGACCCCCGAACTTAAGACGATGCCCTTTGACATCATCCCACGCCAAATGACTTT